>JAJJMA010072637.1:0-13227 GCA_023529015.1 Papaver nudicaule
GGGTAGACCCCAGCCGTAACCATTACTTGTGCCCGTCGGCGATCTAATATAAGTTGTCTGGGTTGCCCTCATAGACTTTAATACACTATAGCTTCCGCCAGAGGTGATGCTACGGCGTAGACGGATTAACACACCAGCGACACCGCCGATGTGATGCTACAGGAAAGGGATCCTTATTTCCTTACAAACACTTACAGATCAACAAGTAACACGACTGGCCTTACAACTAAGCCTGGGTCGGACTAACTATTACGATTAGGTGCATTCACTCAATGCAAGCAAGCTTTCTGTACAAGAGGTCTTGGCTCTTAGTTGATTTATTGATTTGGGCATTATGCCTTTAAAGATGGCACTTGGCCTTAGTACCTGATCAGGGTTTTTGTATGGCTTTATTGCCTTGTGATTATTGCGCATTCATGCCTCTGTAGACGGCTTTTATAGCCTGTGGCTGAGTGTTTTTGCCTCAGCCATTGTGCTCTTGGAGCTTTGAAATTTTAGCCATCACCGTAGTTAGACTACCCAGTGAATGAAAAATGCAAGTGACACAGTAATTTGTTAACGGGGTTCGGCGCATGATAGCAAACCTACGTCCCCGGATCTTATTCGCTGTTGTTTTACATGAGCTAATAAGATTTCTTGGGTATTATGCCCGCCCAAGACTTCGGATTTTACATTGTTTCCATCAAGGATAGTACTTCTTAAGGAACCTGGCGTTCCAAGGATGTTCAAGTTGCACGACATGCTCATCAATCAGTACATACGCTCCTGGCCCAGCCACTCTTTTGACTACATAAGGGCCATCCCATACAGGTTCCAATTTCCTGCATCCTTCTCGCTGAGACGGGGGAATTTCTCGAAGTACCAGCTCGTTGGGCGAGTATTCTCTTGGAATCACTCGCTTGTTGTATTCTCTTGATAATCGGCGGTGATAATTCTCCATGTGTGTAAGCGCGATCAGCCGTTGCTCTTCTAAATCATCTAGCTTGGCCAGAATCAAGTCTGTATTCAAATTCTTTTCCCATGCCTCATGCTTTGTAGTGGGCAGGATTACTTCAGATGGGAGTACTGCCTCGGCGCCAAAAGTGAGTAAGAAAGGAGATGCTCCAGTTGCTTCTCGAACCGTAGTTCTATATGGCCACAAGACATTGTGCAAATGCTCACACCACGCCTTTTTATGCTTCTCCAGCCTTTTCTTCAGTCCCATTCCAATAGTCTTATTGGTGGCTTCTGCCTGTCCGTTACTCTGAGGGTATAGGGGAGTTGATTTTCCCAGTTTGACACTGTAATGAACGAGTAACTTTCTTATGTTGTCGCCGACTAGCTCTTTTCCATTTTCGGTACATATCTCTGCTGGTACCCCAAATCTACAAAATATGTTCTCCCAGATGAATGTGAATACTTCTTGTCCTGTTTTCTTCCTGATAGCTTTAGCTTCACACCACTTGGTGAAATAATCTGTCGCCACGATAATGTATTTCCGTTGTCCGGAGCCTGTAGTTAGTGGTCCAATGATATCAATGCCCCACTTGGCGAAAGGCCAAGGGCTAAGCACTGAATTTAAAGATGTCGCCGGCGCCTTGATTCTTCTTCCATACAACTGGCATGGTTTGCATCGTTGAGCATATTCTTTTGCATCTTTGTTCATCCAAGGCCAATAATATCCTTGCATTCTGACCTTTAATGCTAGGGCTCTTTGGCCACTATGATTCCCGCAGTCTCCTTCGTGGATTTCTTTCAGTAACTTATTGCCTTCCTCTCTTGATACACAGCGCAACAATGGCCCTGAAAATGATCGGCGATATAGGATTCCATCTCGAAGTTCATAGTTTGCCGAACGACTGATGACTTGATGAGCTAAGTTTTGCTTTCCTGGTAAGGTTAAGCGGTCCAAATAATACCGTATCGGCGTTCTCCAATCTGTCTCTGCTGATTCTTCAGTGCTTGTTGCTAAAACTTCTCTTTGCTCTCGTGCTGCTACCGATGACTGCGTCACTCTTTCAATAGCTATTTAGGGAACATCTGGATTTGTCATCATTGAGGAGATGAACGCCAATGCATCGGCGTGCCTGTTATCTTTTCTGCAGATGTGGCGAAACTTGATACCTGTGATCCTCTGGGCATACTCCCTAGCAAGTTTTAGGTACTTCTGCATAGACGGGTCTGCTGTCTGGTATCGTCCAGATATTTGTCGAATCACCAGCTGAGAATCGCTTGTCAATCTGACATTGCTAATTTTCATTTCAATGAGTATTCGCATGGCGTGAATAACTCCTTCATATTCTGCCTCATTATTAGTCACCGGGAATTCTAGCCTTAACGAGTGTACTATCCTTGCTCCTTTCGGCGAGATAAGGACCATTTCCTTCTTTATTTGATGAGCCGTCTACATAAACCTCCCATCCATCAGGACTGCACTTCAATAGATCTGGCACCTCATGTTCTCGCTCATCCAAGGAGGATGGGATTTCTTCTATCTCCTCTTCCTCATCAATTGGGAAGTCGGCAAGAAAATCTGCAATGACTTGAGATCGTTGAGCCGTACGTATTTCATATTGGACGCCGAACTGCTCAATTTGCTGATTCCACTTGGCGATACGCCCTACCCGCTGAGAGCTGTGCAGGATAGATTCTATTGGAGTTTTGGTGAGGACCACAATGGGATGGGCATGAAAATATGGACGTAGTCGCTGAGATGCAAAAACCAATGCCAAGATCAACTGCTCTATTTTGGTATAATTCTTTTCTGCCCCTTGCAGTGTTCTACTTATATAATATATAAGCGTTTCTCAGCCTTTGGTTCTTACAAGCACTGCACTTATGGCGAAAGGTGTCGCGGCGAGATATACTCTAAGCTCTTCGTCGTGTTCAGGTGGTTGAATTGCTGGGAGAGTGGCGAGATACTTTTTAATACCTTGAAAGGCAGCTTCATGTGCCTCAGTCCAGTTGAACTTCTCCCCTTTTTTCAATGTCTGGAAAAATAGTTTGCATTTATCGGAGAACCTTGATATGAATCTGTTAAGAGACGCCAGAGTCCCATTTAGCCACATAACGTCCTTTACCGTTACCGGCGAAGGCATTTCTATAATTGCCTTAACTTTGGCTTGATCAGCTTCCACTCCTTTCTTCGTGACGACATATCCCAAGAACTTTCCTGAAGTTACACCAAAAACGCATTTTGCCGGGTTGATTTTTAACTTAGTAACACGCATATGATTAAATATTTCTCTGAGATCTTCCACATGAGTTTGCTTCTTCTTGCTCTTGACAAGCATGTCGTCGACGTATACTTCCATCGTCTTCCCTATCCATTTTTCAAACATTTTCTGCGCCATTTCTTGATAAGTAGCGCCGGCATTCTTCAACCCAAATGGCATTCGAGTGTAACAAAATAACCCTTTAGTGGAAAAGAAAGCTGTGTGCTTCTGATCTTACTCTGCCAACGGTATTAGGTTATATCCTGAATAACCATCCATAAATGACGGCAACTCGTGACCTGATGTAGCGTCCACAGTTTGGTCAATACTCGGCAGTGGGAAACTATTCTTTGGACAGGCTCTATTGAGGTCGCTGAAGTCGATGCAGATCCTTACTCCCTTGTTCTTCTTAGGTACTACTACCATGTTGGCTATCCATTGTGGATATTGCACTGGCCTTATTATACCAGATGCCTTCATTTTGTCAATCTCTGCCTCTACTGCTTCTTTGTAAGCCGGGGCCAATTTCCTTATCCTTTGCTTGAATGGTCTAATCTTCGGATCAATATCTAATTTATGACATGCTATCGCCAAGTCAATACCTGGCATCTCGTTCATGCCCCAATCAAAGACATCAACATATTCCTTGAGTAGCGCTTGCAACTCCGCCGATTCGTCTTCATTTAATAGAGTACCAATCTTTACCATCTTTGGATCCTGATCATCGCCGATATTAACATCCTTAATGGGTTCCACCGCCGTAAAATGTAGTTCTGGTTCTCCCATCGGCGATGGTTCCTTTAATTGCTATAAGGTCTTATCTCCAGACTTCGCCGAATCTTCTACCGAATTTACTGAATGCACATATGTGGTTGGGTTGGCGATGAAGTCTAGAATCTCCTGCTCCTTAACCGCTTCCTTGCCGAGCTTCTTTTTCTCTGCAATCTTCATTTTTCGATTTTCTCGCATTTGCACGTCCGCCGAATTACACGCCTTGGCCACTGCTAAATCTCCTACATACTCGGCGACTCCCATTGGTGTGGGGAATCTTAGGCGTTGATGATAAGTAGAAGGTACTCCCTTCAAACTGTGGAGCCATGGTCTTCCCAGGATTGCAGCATACGGTGAGTCAACATCCACAATGCAAAGAGTAGTTTTCAAGAAAAACTCCTTGCAAATTTTGACTTTAAATTCAATCTCGCCTTTAGGCTTAGAAGCGATGCCATTAAATCCGTAAATGTTATAGGAGGAAACAGTCGGCGATGGAATTTTATCATCCTTTGCCCTCATTGCCTCGAAGGCAGTATTAAAGAGGATATCCATAGAACTTCCCGGGTCGATAAGCACCTTTGGTAACCTGAACTGCCCCATCTGAATGGTGAGAACCAAGGGGTTGTTATGATTTCTTCCTTCTGGCGGAATTTCTTCGGCGGAGAACCCGACACATGCCTTCATCCAATCTTGCAATGGCTCTTGCTTAGCGGCGACACTACAAATCTCATTTCCCATTCTATCTCGCTTATGAACACGAGATAGAACATTATCATGAAATTCATCCCTGGTAATCTTTGAATGTACAATGGAAAAGCAGTCTAATTCCAACAAATCTCGCTCAACCTTAACCTCGTACACATTTGGAGTATGAGATGGAATGGCTTGAATTGGCTGGACCATGATAGGAGGTGGTGGTGGCAACTCTAGGAATTCCTGAAATTTCCCCAGGCGGATGAAACGATGAACTTCTTGCTGTACGCCGGTGCAGTTCTCAGTTGTATGGCCATGGAACTGATGGAATTGACAAAATGAATTGGTATTGGTTGGCGGGGCCCGTGGGTTTCCTCTGTTATAAGGATAGCGGATGTCATCCCTGCAGTTTGAACTTTCAATCTGACCAAATGCATCCGTGTAGGAGACACACAACTTTGGTAGAGTGGCGTCTTGGAAAGGTTGCTGGTTGCCTCTGCCGAATTTTCCATTATATCTTATTTCACCATTCCCATTTCGCCGATTGTCTCTTCCTCCTCGCCCATAGTTTCCTCCTCGATTGTCTTGCTTATCACGCCCATCATAATTCTCTCGCTTCTGCGGATTCCAATGCTGCTCGGCGGTAACTTGCTGTTGTTGCTTTCCTGCCTCAGGTACTATCACTGCCGAAGAGGGATTCTGTGTTAACTTCCGATGTTCTGCCTTCAACCACTCTTTCTTAATTTCTTCCTGGTCTTCCGGCGAGAAACTATTGATCGAGTGAATTTGTTTTGCTCTTTCCTTCTTCAGTCGCAGCTCCTCCTCTCGAATTTCTTCATAACTTAACCATTCATCCTGCATCGCCCTCAAGGTCTGTAGATCCTTTGGCATATCCCAAAATAACTTCTGGTACAATTGGTCCGTCGTCTCCATGGCGCTAAGAAATGATCTTATCTTCTCTTTTTCTGACACCTCTGATCCTACCTCGCTACTCGCTTTCCTCCATCTTTGAATAAAAACTTTGTAAGTCTCCGAGGGCCTTCTCTTGACGTTGAATAATCTTTCCACGCCGGGCCGGCCTCTGTTGTTCTGAATAAAAGCATGCAGGAACTTGCAATCTAACTTCTCAAAAGACTTGATTTTTCCTTCTTCTAGCCCATCAAACCAGGCTAAGGCTTCGTCCTTCAGCGTAGCGGGGAATGCCATACACATTATTGGATCTGATCCTACCCAAGCCGCCATATCTCGCTTATAAGCTCTTGAATGCTGTGTAGGGTCTCCGGTTCCATCATAGATGAAGGTGAATTTAGGGGCAGAATATTTGGGAGACACGTATCCATATGTAATACAATCATGAAAAGGTGTTTTCTGTGCCTCTAAAAGTGCAACCTTAAATCTCGACTCCCTCGAAGATCCACTTAAAGCTTCCACTTTATCTTTTAGTCGACGCAAGTCCTTCTTCATCTCTTTATCTACTTTATGCCGTCGCCTAGAGCTGCTATGGTCTTTGCTATCTCTTCCAGGCACGTTTACCCTTCTGCCTCTTTCGTCATATTTCGCCGATGAATCTGAGATCTCTGCTGTGCTGGTTCCACTCTTTTCAACTCGGCGAGTTGTATGCGAATGAGACTCATGGCGAGATGAATGCGCATGGGACCCATGGCGAGATGAATGCGCATGGGAGGCATGGCGAGTTGAATGCGAGTGGGATATGACCTTTATTTTGCGCCGCCATCAATTCTCTATGACTTTGAAGTACCGTCTCCATCTGCAATTGCATTTGTCTCTCCATCTGACTCGCTTGCCTGTTATTGGCCTCAAGAATTTGCCTCAGCAATGCTTCAGTAGTATTTGTGGATCCAGTGTTATCTGGTATCACCACTGGGCGAGTTACAGTAGCTCCAGGTACTATCGCCGCACCATTTATGCTTGCCGCCTGCGGAATTTCTCCCGCAATAATAGGTTCTGCCACCACCGCCGGAGTTTCTTCTGCCACATGTAGTGTTTC
Source organism: Papaver nudicaule (assembly GCA_023529015.1). NCBI lineage: Eukaryota > Viridiplantae > Streptophyta > Magnoliopsida > Ranunculales > Papaveraceae > Papaver > Papaver nudicaule. The sequence goes on from JAJJMA010072637.1 coordinate 6,667, forward strand.
GCCGACATCTTGCACCAACTGCTGCTGAACATTTGCTGCCATTGTGCCTCCTGCAGTAGCATTTTGAGCTGATTCCCTAACATTTGACGTATCGCCTATGGTTCTCATAGTAAGTCTTCCACCATCAACTTGCTCGCCGCAAGCATTTGCTTCTACTTCACCACTGATCCTTCGTAGCATTGGATTGGGTTCAGGTGACCTTTCTGTATTCTCTAAATGAGTGATGTCCTCCATGTAGACCTCCTCCTGGTGTGCTACTCGCTGAGCAGGTGGTCGCCGAGATGAGCTTGCCAAAAAGGTATCTGTCCGACCAGTTGGTTCCATTGCTCTGCTTCTAGTGTTGTGACAACTGGGGAATGTTGCTGGTGTAGGAAGGATAGGATGTCGAGGAGGCCTACCCGCCGGGGCTTTATCGCTTCTTCCTCTGGGACCCATTCGCCGAAGTTCTGTAAAAGAGGACAAACACACTTCCTGACAGTATTGCTCTGTTAGTACTGTGGGTAAATGCCAAATAAGTTAGTTGAGCTACTTTTCAGAATGTTGATGAATGAAAAACAAAAAGAGCAGCTTTAAATCACGTGATGTGCAGACGATGACCTAATCATGACAAGAATTGCAAAGACATCATATGTGATTGTAATTTTCAAATCAAAATGATAGTACGGTAACAGTTTTAAGAAAACTTCTGAAAAGGTTTTAAAATGCCATTTCCTTTATGAACATGAAGTTCATACTGACTCACCGGAAGAGATACTCTTTTGCCGGAAATATATATCTATATTTGTACTTTTCCGAGGAAAACCCATACCAACAATAACATTTTTCTATCCACGTAACTAGTTTCCCTACTGCTCATGTGAGAAAAGTGAAATATGTGATAAAATCATCGAACAGTACTGAACACAGCGTAATTTCCAAAAAATATTAAAAAAATATCTACTGAAAGTCAAGATCTGTCGCCATAGCATACTAAAAATACCCAAGCTTTCCTAATCTTAGTAATATTCTACCAGAGAATCACTATACCACACCACATGGTATATCATGTATAGCAAAACAAAATGAAGAAACCCTATATAGTGAATATAAAGCGACTGAAATATTAGCTGTGATCTCTATGGTTTGCCAATCATACTATAAATGGAAACAAAGAACATATGATAACATCTCATAACATGAACCATATGATATACCACATCTAGCGGAATAAGAGAGGAGTCATAAAGAAGATCCTACACAGTGAGTATAACATCCTTAAATAGCAGGTAAAGGTAACTAAAACACTACCGGCGAGTTCTAACACATGTGAATCATACCATATATGGAAACAAAAGAACATCAACAAATCCTACCAAAAAAAAAATCAAGGAGACACAAATTCAAAACCTCTTCTAGCGCCAAAATGTAACTGTGTAAAACCCCAATGGTTAGATCTTATACAGCACACCCAAATAAGATATACCAACATACACACAATCATTCCAAAACATACAACAAACATAATAAACATAAAGAATATCAAAGAGATAAGGGTTAGAGATACTTGACAAGATGTTTTTACTTGGTTCGCCCTCATAAGTAAGGACTACATCCAAGGATTATCACTAGTATAAGCATAGTTACAATTCTCTCTTTACCTTGCTAATCTTCTAAGCTTAGTCTCTCAAATAAGAACCCTAATTTTAGTCTTGGGCTGTAGAGAGCAAGTGTGATACTTTTCCTCTCTCCAGACCAATCCCAAAATATGTCCAACCCCTTTTTTCCTAGGTTAATTTACTATTTATAGACCTTTATACATGGTGGTGTACAGCTAATACAAACAAAGTTGGACTGACACTATTTGTCACGACTCGCCGTCATACATACATCGGCGAGCTCGTTCCTTACTTTATAAACATAGACGATAGAATCTTCTAGGGGATAAGGTTGGTGACGCATCCTCCACTGAGTCAAACTAGTCAACCTGACAATTTATCCGTTCTGACTTTTCTTTAATGCACACCTAATAATCACCTAACAATTGGTGACGTGTCTTCATCGCTGATCTACCTCTCGACGTGACCTTGACATCTTCGATACCCTCGCCGAACCATACTACTCAGCCTAAGAATTATATATCGCCCAGACCCTTTCTCGCTGATCCAGGGCATCTCTGCTGTATTGTTTTTATACAGCATCTCATCTGGGATGCTTTTATATTGAGTAGGTATTTTCTACCCTTACATTTTGCCTCTTTCATCTCCTAAGACTTTAGTCGCCGGGGATGAAACTTTTCCTACTCGCCGAAAATACCGCCCCACGTTCTCCACTAAGCTTTTTTCACGCCACACGTCCGCTACCAAGCTTCCGTTACTCCACGTTTCTTCCATGCGTTGCTTCTACTTTATGACTTGTAACCGTCTATACCCATCATCTCCATTACTTTATCACAGCTCACAACCGTTATCGCCGGTTGGTTTTCCCTTGCTTCCTATAAATACTTAAATCTGCATCTTCTTCTTCTTTTTACCTTCTTTTGCACGAGTTTCTTCCTAAACCCTGAACCTCCTGCTGCTGCTTCTTTCTTCTGAGCTTTCCATCTTCTTCTCTTAATCATCCAGTTTCTCATCTTCTTCCTTTTCCTCTGTGCCGATTTCTTCTTTACTCCCCTTTACATTGATTTTTGCTACAGATTCGTTTTTAGCCGTTTCCCGTTACCGGTAGCCACCAATCTTCATCTTTTCCGACCTTCTTTTTTGCCGGTAACCACCAATCTTCATCTTCTCCGGTCAACTTCAGATTATTTTAATGGCTCCAACTGGTAAACCTTCAAGATCTAAAAGCAAAGCTAGCAAAACCAAAGCCACTGATCCAAAAGTGCCAAATTGGAAAACTGATTGGCCTGGATATTGTGCCCATTTTGGAGTAGATTTTCTCAACCCCAAAATCCATTCACTGCCTGATACCAAGAAGGCATCCGACCTACTATCTGTCGACGATCTCCTACGACCAGAGACAACTAATACTTGGGCCGCGGTTGCCTTTGGTCAACTAAAATCAGGGTTGACATTTCCTCTTTACAATCCGAAGAACACTTTTATCGTCGACCTTCTTGTGGCAATCGATAGAAGTCCTTTCCAATTAACCGGTAATGCTATCCGAGTAATGTCCGAATGGAGCAAACGCCGAGATGGAAAGACTAACTATCCTTTGCTCGCCAAGCTGGATGCTCATAAACCTGATGAGTTTACTGTGGAGAAATTCCTTGAACAGTACTATGTGGCTTCTTGTACTAGAAAGACCGATCCTTGGGCTGTTCGTTTTACACCTAAAAGGAATTATCCTACTGAAGAACTGCTACTCGCCGATGTTGAGTTCACAAGCACAGAAGAAAAACCAACTGTTCGTCACAGCTCTGAGGGCGATTTTTCCAATCTTCCTTGTCTCATCGACGGGCCTTAGTTGCTAGGTTGGGAGGATGATGACAAGACTAAAATCCGAGAAACTTTTTTGCCTGAGCACTCTCACCTCGCCGAGCATACCTTTTGGAATGTAGTCTGGCCTGATGCAAACAAGTATGCCAAGGATGATAACGGCAAGTTTCTTAGAGTGAAAGATAGAGATTATGTCAAGCTCCCAGCTGATGCAACTGCTGGAACAAAGAGAGGTCGAGAAGATACCGCCGACCCTTCTCAGGTAAATATATATCTATATTTAACAAAGCTAGCAAAGACCCAGCTGAAGGTCTAGAAACAAGCATTTTAACTTAACTTATTTTAAAAATATATGCAAGTATATTTTTAAAATATATATCTATATTTGCCTCTGCTTGTTTCAAGATCTGATGAGTGTGTCTTTGGTGACATTCGATTTGCAGCGCCCAAAGAAATCCAGACCTACCGACGCCGAGAGAGCTGAGGAGATTCGCCGACTTGCCTTAGAGAACCTACCTGCTCCTCCAACTTCTTCTCAATCAGTTAAGGAGACTGCCTCTAGCCAGGAAAACCTTGAAACAGTCGCCGATCAGTCCACCAAGGATAATTCCGTCATGCTCGTCGATCAACCTTTAAAGAATAGTTCTGATATGTTCATTGATCAGTCTGCAAAGGATGGTTCTACCAATCCTCCCGTTACTGAAGATATTGAAGACATGAATCAAGATACTGAAACATATCCTAAGGGTAATGATCATCTTGACATGGATATGGACATGCTTAATATATCGGCTTGTCAAGATGCTACCAAACCCTCTTCTTCTTCAAAGAATCCTGAGTTACTTTATGTTCACCATACTTCTGCTGCCTCAGCACTTGAGCCACATCTCGCCGGCTTAGTCGTTCTTGATAGGTTGCCTCGGCATCCTCTTACTCCTCAACCCGCTAAAGGTCCTGGAAGTTTGCAGCTGACTGCCTCTAATATGCTCGCCGAAGCTTTTAACAAGCTCAGTGTGGCGGATGACTGCACAGACCAGGAGTACTTTGAAACATTGGCGCAGTATAGTCGTCCTGGGTTTGTTCATCACCCAAATTTTCACAAGGCTGCATCGATCATCCCTTACCAGGAACATTTCAATCTTTTCAACATGGTGAGTATCTTTTGGGACACTTCATCTTTTCCATCTCTGTCGTCGTTGGATACTTATGCTTACCCTTTGTAATTTCAGCACTTTCATCACTGCTTGACTGTTGCCTCGGCCAATGAGGGTCTTAGCCGTGAGATCATTAATCTCAACAATCAGATCAGTCAGCTGACACATGACTCTTCGGTGCGAAGCAAAGAGGTTGAAAGGTTGAGAAATGAGGCCCGAGAACGAAGCTTGACAATCACAACCCAGCAAAGTAAGTTATCTCCATATCTCATTTTGTTCTGTTATTTTTCTTTCCGTCTTATTCTTGTCGCCGACCCTTTAGATTTCCTGCCCTCCAAGGTTCCCATTCCTCCGATGACGATAGGCTTAGGCGAGCTGAATCCGAAATCGAGAGACTTAGCAATATCAACTTTAAGCAGTGTAGTCAATTATTCACTTTCCTCAAGGACCTTAAATGGTGTCGCCAAGAGTTGGATCAAGATGTTGATATCATAAGAAACCTCTGTAATACTTATCAAGCTACTCGATCAGAATTAGGCTGGATGACTAACCAACGTGACGATGCACTTCGCCGAGAAGAATTAGCTCTTGCTGCTAAGATGGAGGCCGAGATAGGTCATAAGCGAGCTTCTTTCCTCTGGCAAGAAGAAAAATCTAGAGCCGACAAGCTAACTGCTCAGATCATTAGCTTAAGTACTGACAAGGAGACCGCCGAGTTTCAAATTCAACGCTGGAAAAATGCCGCGGCGAGGCACGAAGCTTTGGCGATAAACTTGTATGAGCAATGTTCTTCCCAACAACGCCGAATAGAACAAATGTTAGGTCCGTGCGCCAATGAAAATTTTGAGTATCATATGACTCAATTTAGAGAAGCACAAGAGGGTATGCGAGTATATGTCCGCGATCTAGAAGGTAGTTATTGTAGGTTTTACCCATGACTCTGTATACTTACTTCCTTTCATCCATCCTTACTGTTGTGCATTTCTTCTCTTGCCTCAGCTACGATTCAGAAGTTGAAGAATGAGGTAGATCATCAAAAGGAGATCACCAAAGGTTGCCATGAACTCGAGATGAAGGTCCAGGAGCTTTCTGATGAGCTCAAAGAACACAAGTCTTGCCCTGACAAGATGAAAGATTTGTCCGAGAAACTGAGAGAACATGATTCTTGTGCTGGCAAGCTTGCAGATTTGAATAAGCAACTTCTTGACCATGCCTCTTGTGCTGGGAAGATTCAAGAACTTGAAAGTGCCCGGGATAGTCTTCAGATTGAGGTCGTCGAAGCCAAAGAAGATATCCAATATTGGGAGAAGCGTCATAAAGAAGATGTCGTCAGCGCTGCCTTTATCGGCGCTCAGGACTTTGATTACCGACGACCTACCCCTGAACAGCTTGCTATGCAACGAAAAGAGAAGAAAAGCACCCAAGGACAGGAAGAGCTGTCAGAAGAAGAAAATGAAGAAGAACAAGAAGAAGAAAACTACCAAGAAGAAGAATCTGATGAAGAAAGTTCAGAAGAAGAAGTTGAGGATGAAAATCCTAAGGAACAAAATCAGCCTCTTGATATTGGTACTGAAAATGCAGAAGGTGAACAACTCGGCGAGCATAATACAGGAATGATGACATCCAATGCTAGCCAGTCAATCGACGAGCAAAGCGCAGAAAGGGCTACCGCCGACGTTAGCCAGTCAGTCGACGAGCAGAACACAGAAAGGGCCACCGCCGATGTTAGCCAGTCTGTGGATGCTAGAGCTGAAAATGCTGGTGAGGGAAATCTCGGCGGTCTCGCTCAAGACGCACCTTATTCCCCTAAAAGTCCTTATAATGACCCCAGATGTTGAAGTAGCCTGTCCTTTGTTATCTTGGATGTTCGGGAGGATAAACAATTATCTCTTTAGTCTTTTGTGCTTCTCTTTCTATCATTAGTTTCCTTGTAATGAACTACTTCCCTCTTTGAATGTTATCTTTGTGAATGTTATCTTTATGTCTGTTGATAT
>JAJJMA010072670.1:1442-13894 GCA_023529015.1 Papaver nudicaule
GAGTCAAGCTTTTTGATTGCAACATCATCCCATGGTCATCCCATCTCCCGGGATACCTATAATACGGTTTCCGGATAATGTTATTGGTTGTTCGTTGACATTGTTGCGCCCTTTGCACGACCATTTCGTGCTGACCATCTTCAACTTGCGTTGATTCCCAGTGTCGTGAATCATAGTTTTTAACGATTGGAAAATGAGGTTCAGTCGTTCCCAGTTCATTAAGGTCGGGTTCCCCAACGCCAAAGGTTGCATACCACCACGACTGATGTTCAAACATTGCGCCTTTAGTATATACATTGCAAAATTTAGAAGAAAATACACAATTAGAATAATAATTCAGAAGGACCTTATTTACCTCAATTATCCCCCACAAACCATTGAAGCTCTTTCTGATGACTCCTGAGCACTCATGCAAATCAATGTATATTTCAGAGCAAGGTGTGGCCCAGTCGTATGGTGCCACACTCAAATCATCTAGCGCTTCTAACCAACCAACGATAACCACCGTGCTTGCGTTTGGAAAAAAAACTTGGTCAAGAACCCATAATACGAACACTCTTTCAATCTCATCCCACTGATTTGGGTCTAAATAGTGTCATCGCCAACGTTCTTACAATAGAACTCTAAGAACTCCTTTAAGATTTTCACATATAGTCTGTGAGCCCGTAAACCCTTTTTCTTACTATCCATGTACATCGCCAACCTGGGTACCAAGTTTCTCCAATTATTCTCACCCTCCCATTTTATTTGGTCAAACGGAACCAAAGCCCCCTCAAATTTCATTCCCATCTCCATATAAAAATCGAGGGGTGTAATTCCTATGTATATTAAAATACTTGATTAATCAATAAATGCTTATTTCATTTCTAAGTTTTCCTATCTCTAAGGCTGATTAAAAAACGTGTAAACTATATGAAACAAACAAAATAAACATAACTTACCCGCTTCGAAATCCTTGAAATAAAATGTACTCGTGGATGGCAAAAACGTGCTAGTATCACCTGCGTAATTTGTTCTCGGTTGTTTTTTGTCTCGATCTTATATAAATGTTTCCATGGATATCGATCGATCCTTTTTTTTATTGGTTTCGGAAGTGCTTCGTACGTTGTCTTCAAATCAGTAAATCCGCCCCTCAGGGACGTTGCATTGAAACGTGTTTGGTTGCTTGATATGTGCGCCTCATCTTTACCCGGTGCATCTATGCATGTTGTTTCTCTGGGCTGGGCATTTAACTCCGCTTGAATATTTATATTCCAGTTGCGGCAACTAGGAGGTTGTGTACAATAGCTTGCCGCAATGTTATTTCTTATTCTTTTAGTCGAAGACATAATAAATTTATTTATTTATTATTATTTTTTTTTTTTTTGAAGTCGAACGAAGAAGAAGAGGTTGAAGAAGAAGAAGTTGGTGAATGATATTGTAATCGTCCACTATTTATAGTAGACAGTGAGAATGACGTAAAAGATACTTTCTAACGATCAATAGACACTAACTCTATGCCGAGAGCCACTTTCTCGACAAAGAATCTTTCTATGGTCCGTTAAAGTCTTATGTTGTACTGTAGTGGGAAACATGATTTGTGGCCGGGTAAATCAAGGGATTTTCCCCTTACATAGGAAGCAACACCTAGGGGTGGGACTTGGGTTGGTTGGGCGGGTTGGAGGGTTTGGCCGAGCCATGCTTTGCCCATGAAACCCAGGGAACCCATGGAGGTGTGCCCACAACCCGCCCAACTTGTATCTTGGGTTCCTCGGGTTGGCCCATGATGCATGTTTAAAATCAATATTTTATGACAAATATAGGTAACAATTAAATTTACTTACTTCATTTATACTAAAATTTCAAAGAATTTGAGATTCTAATTAATGCAATAATATAATATAAATTTTCTTTCTTAGATTGAAAAATAATATAAAAAATTATACTAAAAATAATAATAATACCACTAATAAAATAATTATATTTTATAGTTCCATGGGTTCTTCGGGTTGCTTGGGTTAGCGACATGTGAACCCGTGCTTGCCCAAGTTAGTTCGGGTTGGTAAAATATATGCCCATAGTTGACCAAAATTTTGAAATACCTAACCCAACCCGCCCAATATTCGGGTTGGGCACGGGTTGGGTGGGTTGACCCAACCCAAGTCCCACCCCTAGCAACACCATATTGCTTGCTCTAAAACCTTGGAACCAATAGAGGTTTTAGAACCCTAGAATAGCCTAAACGCATGACTGATGAGGTGGAACCAAACCCTTCCACTTAAGTATTATCGGCAGAGACCAAGTCCACCTGCAGTCCACCAAATCAATCAACCTGAGTCTATCTGCAAAACATCAATTTCATCCTCGAAACCAAATACACCTGACATCATCTACCAAATCCCTTTCCGGCGCCGCTACTGCTTATCCGAGGGTATGAATTTCTCAATATATCAACCCTAATTTCATTCTTCATTCTTTTTCAAATTGGGGGTTTTCTAATCGAAAATTGATTATTATTTCACTGCAACTTTAGAAGAATTTGTGGCTGATGGGGTCTTCTTGTGAGTTTACTGGTGTTGGGTTTGATCGATTAAACACTCATATTTGAAATTTCAGCAGGTGTCCGATTACTGGATAGGCAAGAATTGGAGCTAATTCTGGACAAGCTTCAAAGGTATTTACAGTAGATTTGTCATCCAGTAGAAACACCAAAATCCTTTTCTATCTTTTAGTAGAGCTGTTTCGGTTACTTGTACTGTTGTTAGGATGTTATTGGTAGTCTATTACTAGAGATATAATTCTGTTGATGCTTGCGTTTGTCTGTGATTTTAGTTACTTGGTATGTTGTTTGTTGTTTCAACAACTGATTGATTGGGTTTAGATGTTTAGAAGAATGAGAATGTTAATATTGGTGCTTGTACTGCTAATCTACGGACTAGAGAGTAAGAGTTAGGTGGAGGAATGGGGGAGTGAATGCTTTTTTGCTTATAAGCACTACTGCCACTAGTATTACCAGCTAGTGTGCTGGAAGATTGAGATGGGACTTGTGAATGATGTGTGTGCTTAGTGAACACATACTAGTACTCGATGACAGTGCTGTGCTGCTGAGGTTAGCTAGGGAAGTTGAAAGTGATGTGTTATAACTCACATGTATTGTTTTAGTACATATGCAACAGAAGATTGTTGCTATAGCAGGACCTGGCCGGCAAGGGTTGGCAGTTGCCGACGCAGCTTGTCTGGTAGGATTATATGTTAGCTTACGAGTACTGCGTAGTCAGGAGTTCAAGCCAAAGATGGTTTCATCTGCCTTGCAGATTCATTGCCACCCATGGTGTAATCTCGACCTTGTAGAACTGCCCATCCCTTGTACTGAGTACAATTGGTTTAGGTATATACGTTGTTTGTGTTATTGCCTTAACTGAAGTGTATGAACCTAAGCATGATGTACACTAATTCTGGTAGTCACTTTAGGCAAATAACTTAAGTGTATGTTGCCTTAGTTCGTTGTCACACTTAGACGCTGGTAAGTTTGTCGATACTTCCTTGATTGTGACAGAATCAGTGTAAGTTAAATATGTTAACATGATTATCCAACAATCTGAAAGCATCTATTCTTGTAAAATCTTTGTTACTGTACTGTGTTGTCTTGGGAGGATGTACACTATCATTGCAATTTAAAGATTGTTCATAAATAATGGAGTATCAACAAACTCGAGTAACACATTGACGCCCAAGCAAGAATAGGCATGGTCATACACTTACATATAGGCGAGTGAGTGACATTCTATGCGTATCTGGTTTGGGAAATATTAAGATAATAATGTTATCTTCGTGGTTTGGGAAACATTAAGATAATAATGTTATCTTCGATAGTTTAATTACTTGACACTGATCAAGGATTAATGTGCAACTTCTATTCAGTCACGATTGACTGTTGAGATAATCTATGGTTATAGATAAAGATCTCGGTTATCGATCATTTGAGTGTTGTGAGTTCAAATGAATGATTGATTCGAATTGGTGTTTGTGGATGATTCTCATCCAAGAGAAAGCATTTAGAAAATTGATATTTGAGCAGAGACTATTAAGAATGTTAACACCAAAGTTGCCAAAGGAAATAAACCCTAGTTAAAAGTTTGAGACTGCATATCAGTTAGGAAATTGGGTGTATCTCCTAATTGAAAAGGATTTTGGCTAAATTCTTTTGAACGAGTTAGAAAGACATCCTATTGATGATACTTCACACAAAATTTCTTCGTTTTTGGAATAGTGGAACTATTTTTTTAGAGATTTTACAAAGTTCAGTTTTGTTCCTGAGAAATTTCTGAAGAGCAGGAAAACAGCCCTAGTCCAGAGTGTTTTTCCAACCTTCCGTTTGCTCTTTTGATGTTGTGGTAGAAACAAAACTAGTAGAACAAGACTTTGTCTTCAATAATCACTTTGGAACTCTCTATTTGGAGTTACTGAGTGGTAGCTATAGTAATTTGAAATCTGTTGCGCATGTCTGTCCAGGAAATGCGCTACAACGGTTGCTTGTCTTTCATCATGATTTAAATGATACATAAGACTTGTTTACAGAAAGGTCAATGACAGGTTGGTTTTGTTAAATAAAAAGTTAGTTAGTTGCATTACCATTACAGTAAACTGGATTGCAACTAAGGAATTTGGGTTTTCTCTCTGTCTGTATTGAATTCAGGTTCTTGTGTTTGTGGACTTCTTGCCATTTTTTGATTCAGAATTGATTTGGGGATATCTTGAAATTTCTTGCAGTGTTAATTTGGAGGTTCTCTGATTGGTTTCTGAGAAATGAAGATTCCTAGGGCACTTAGTTTCTACAAAAAAACTCTTGCTCCTCCTGCCATTGAACTTTCCACTGCCGAGGGAAAGGTAAGTTTCTGAAATTTCTAAAGGTTTCCATCATACCGAGTCTTTTGTATTTTGTTTTTTTTCCTTTTAAATTGTAATCACCTTTTTTTTTTGGGGTTTGTGATTTAACAGAGACTGTTTAAAGAAGCATTAGAGAATGGCACAGTTGAAGGTTTTTTCAAGCTGCATTCTTCATTCCAGACACAATCTGAGCCTGCATATTGCGGCCTAGCCACTTTGTCGATGGTATTTAATGCACTTTCTATCGATCCACAAAGAAAATGGAAAGGTATGATTATCTTTTTCATATATATATATATTTTTTTCTATTTTAGTATATTTTTTTGATCATAAAGATAAGTTTATTCAGCCAAGAGAACAAGTTACAAAGTGCTCAAATGAGAGAGACGTCATACTTGTTTTTTGCATACTTAGGTTAGGAAGAATATCAGCAACATCATTACAAACACACATCTAGACCCCCAATGGTTTTCTGGTACTCTACTAATATCCTGCAAAGAGTATCACTATATTGGAACCTAAAACAGAAATGTTATACTTTTCACAAAATCTTTGTATGCATTCAATAATGTTATTAGGGTGAATATCTTGCTGTCTAAAAAATTTGTTGCATCTGGGCTTCCAAGTTTGCCACATGATGGTTGTAGCCAGAAGAACACTAGAGCTGTTTTTAAAAGAAATAATGCTCTAGTCTTGATTCCGAGATTTGGTCCATGCTTGTAAGGAATTGACTTGATTGTGTGTATGAATAGCTTCGGACAAGAGAGCAAAGTCAATAGTCCTGGCCATATCACATTGAATGAGAATGTGGAGATTAGTTTCTGTATGTTGACTGCAAAAGGAACAAGCACATTCATCCATCTGAACATATCTGCCAATCTTACTTTTAGTTTGAAGTATATAATTCAAACATATCCAGAGGAAAAGATTAAGTTTATAAGGCACTTTTATACGCCAAATCTGTAGCCAGAACTTCTGTTCTTCTTGACTGATGTTGTCCCCATTACCCTGAATGAGCATCTTGTAAGTTGATTGAACAAACAATTGTCCATTTCTTGTGATTCTTAATGTAAAGCATCAGTAGTATCTCTGTAGGAATTCTGTTATCATTAACAACTGAGATTTCCTGATGAGAAAAAAGATCTTGTAGTCTTTGTTGGTTCCATTGAGTAGTATTCTGGTTGATAATTCTGAATTCATTTGAGCTGATGTTGCTGATCAATTTATGCTTCCATTCTGATATCCGTTTATTCTGACAAGTTTTTTCTTTAATCATTATCTAACATCTAACATCTAACATGTATGTTATGTGATTTCTCATAGGCCCTTGGAGATGGTTTGATGAATCTATGCTAGGCTGTTGTGAACCATTGGATAAGGTTATTAATGAAGGAATCACATTTCCGAAAGCTGTTTGCTTGGCTCGTTGTGCTGGAGCAAATGTCGAGGCTTTTCACACAAATAGAAGCACAATTGATGAGTTCCGCAAGCATGTTATATCGTGTAGCTCAAGTGATGATTCTCATATGGTAACTTCTTACCACCGGGCCCCTTTCCAACAGGTAATATAATTACTTTAATCAATATTTGTACATAAATTTGCAAAACTGCTTAAAAGACTTATTAAATTAAATCTGGTTGACTTTGAAAATTATTGAAGTTTAAAAATTTCTTCGATTTCCATATATCCCGGCAGTCCGGATCAGGTCATTTTTCTCCTATTGGTGGCTATCACACTGCTTCTGACATGGCACTAATCTTAGATGTTGCTCGGTTCAAATACCCTTCTCATTGGGTTCCATTAGCACTTCTGTGGCAGGCCATGGATACTGTTGATCAATCAACAGGGCGACATCGTGGGTATGAACATCTTTTTAATGTGTTTCCTTGACTTTTGATTTCCACTTTTGAATTGAATCACCAAATTTATTTATCACATTTCAGGTTTATGATTGTGTCAAGGCTTCTAAAGACTCCATCCTTAGATTATACTTGGGTATGGCTAACAATCTTTTTCAATATTCTTTAGTTATCAATGTAAACAAACATGTATGAATGCAGAACTGATTGTTAGAGGGTTGGTTATATGCATGCTTAGACAGTTTGTGTGAGGATGGCTTGACTTGTATTAATAAGTTAAAGATTCTGTGAGATAAGACGTTAGAGGAGAACTAATATGAAGATAGTTGTAATTAGAGAATACAGTTGTATGGACAGACTTTAGAGATGAACTAATATGAAGATAGTTGTAATTAGAGAATACAGTTGTATGGAATGATAAAGTTTGATTGGGAGAAAGAGTGGTAGGCTAAGTAGCTATGGACTTATGCTGTACATTAAGTGTTTAGCATCACTTTATGCTAACTTTCTTAATTCATTAGTTGTCTGATTCATAATGTCACTTTATGTTCCCTTGGTGGAAACACCATACATCCTAACTGAACAGAATATTGAAACTTAGGGTGTTGTACTTGAACTAAAGTGGTATCCGATATTATTTATGTGGTCTCTTCATTTCGTGTACAATTCTATATGGGCATGGTGATTGAAGGGCTGAATGATGTTACTTGTAGTTTAATTACTATGTAGTCAAGTTTGCCAAATTTGTTATATTTTGCTGTAATGTAAATTCATGGTCCTGGTGCTAACGTAGATAGGTCCAATATTACTGCCACACTAGAGAGAAATAAACTATGAGATATGTTGCAGACTGTGATGTGTCCCCCAAGGTTGTAAACTTTAGCGTCTTAATGGCTGAGTATCATTTGTTTCGTTTATATCTTTGTTCTGATCTTCAAAATGTCCACAATTGTGTTTATGTCATTATTATGTATGTTTTATGTGATTCCACTGACTTTAGCCAAACATAACTGCATTTTAACTTGATACTTCTTGGTTGCAGAGTTGTAAACATGAGAGCTGGTTGGATTCCGTTTCCTATTTGCTAAATGATGTTTATCTCAAGCTTCAGTCATCTAATGTCACAAATATTAAAGAGGTTCTATCTGTTGTAATCACCTCTTTTCCTAGCAATTTTGTTGAGTTTATTAGATGGATTGAAGTTCGAAGGGATGCGAGGACAAAAATAAAGGTTTTTAGTGTTTTTCCCCTTTGTTTACGTTTTCTTTAATACTTTGTTTGATAAATCCTTTTTTAATCTTTTCACGCCACATCATTTGGGTTTTCAGGAAGAGGTATTGGAACAAGTTCGGGAGACCGAATTGTACAAGCTGATGGATACGGTCCATTGCCAGATGTTGAGAGAGGTTGAGTCTGCATTCTTGCTTGCTTTGCCTCCACGTATATGGTCTGGCATAAGAGACCAAAAGTTGTTGCAAGAGATTCAAAATTTAGTCTCCTTGGATAATCTCCCAGATATGCTGAGAGAGGAGGTAACTTTCTTTGTATCTTAGTGGCGTTTGTTATCTTTTTAGCTTTAACTACTTCTGAAATTTCTGAGATATCCTGATGGTTTTGGTTATATCCATGTCAGATTTTGAACTTGAGGTGGCAGTTTGAAGTTTTGAAGAGATGCACAAATAAAGGGGAACCCCTTGAAGATCCAGAAGGTGCGTTGAATATAAATCATTTTAGTGTTTGGACAGAATTTGGATGTTGCAAATTTTCATTGGGATACAGAAGAATACTCTTGAACTGCGATGTTTGGTGTCTATAGACTGCATGTCATTCAAGAACCTGATTCTGAATGGTCGAATTTTACTTGATAAGAGCATTCATGGCGATGTTGCATTTAAGCATTTCTTTATAGTATTGGTTACCCACTATTTCGCTAGCCACTGATGCTTATTACAATTGGGTTTATTGGTATTCTACAGGATAGAAGATTCAGACCAAAGCAAAACGTAGAATTAGCTGGTACGTCCTGGTGAGTTTCCCACTTTATACGTTATCTATGTTATTGTTAGTTACTGTACATCAAATGTTTAATCATCCATGTGTTTTGTATAAGTGGTTTTATGTTTTGCCATATTAACCCCATATAAATCAATTTTAACTTATTTTGGGACCCCAATGATATCCTTTGCTGTATTTAGATTGAACGTAACTAACACTAGAGACTTTCAACACTAGAGCTTTGGCATAATTTAGTTTAGGCCAGAACCTAGAGAGCTGGTATTAGGTACCCCCAAAAAGGTCTCCAAACAATGTATACAATTCAAGTTTAAATTCTTACAAAAAATAAAGTGTAGTAAAAGCTCATCTTTCAAGATCTTTTAGTTAAGGTGATTTCCAGTTTTCAGGGGTGGAAAAGTAGTGTGTTAAATTTGGCTGGAAGAGATGCATCTTAGAGCTGTTATTGACCCCTTAATATGGCAGCTATGTTCACTGCCAAGAAAGATTTGCAAGCTGTAGATAGGATGGGAAGAGACTTTTTGTGGAAGAATAGAGATGGCTTTTGACAGATATCCAATTATGCAGTATAGCTAAGATGGTGCATGTGCAATGTCAGTATATTAATGCGTGGGATCAACCTTTGGTTGCTAGAGTCCCTCTTGCTGACTTAGTTGATAACATTGCCTAGAGTCCCTCTTTCTGACTTAGTTGATAACATTGATGAGGTATTAAGAAATTGAGAGTGGCTGACCTTATTTCTGCTACTAACCAATGAGACCTAGGATCGAAAATTCTGTCCCTACTTACATCTTAGAAAACATCAGGTCTATTCCCATACCCATTAACAGGTTGAACAGCGATAGGCAGGTCTGGAAATAAGACTATAGTGGCGATGCTTCAGTTAAGAGTGTGTATAACCTCCTTTCTGCTGAGAACTTTGGTGATAATAGTGATAAGCACGAATGGAAGTGCATTTGAAATTCTAGAATTCATCCTCAAATAAAGTATTTCCTAACACTTGTGTCTCACAAGAAATCGTCCGAGATTCTCTCTTTTCTTGAAAGATTGTTGATTCTAACCTTTGTCCTCTCTGCCTTAAGTATCCTGAAACTCTGGAGTCTGGAGTGACCATTTCTTTCTTTCTTGAGAGAAAACTCAAGAGTTGTGGAACATAGTGAAAGTCTGTTTGGGTGATTTTCGTAAGATCTCTGGCAGGCTTAGACTGGGTTTGTTCTAATGTTTTTGATTAAAGCTACTTATCGACACATTAAATGGTGTATCCTATCAAAAAAACAAAATAAAAAAGAAATTAAATGGTGTGATTTCTTTCCTAATTTTCTTTGGCAGATTTGGTATTATCTTTGAGAATTCTAATGTTAATTGCTCTCCTGTTTTCCTCGAGGCTAATGTTGCTTTGTTTCTAGAAGCTTGGTCTAGTTAAAAGGCTAACCTTGTGAGCAAACAGTGTATCAATATTCAGTGGGAGTTTCCTCCTACAGGTTATGCAAAGTTGAATTACTGATGGTAAGTAGAATGGTGATGGTTTTGCAGGGTCAGTTATTAGGGATGAAGAAGGTAAATTTTTGGAGCCTATGCCACCGTCTTGCACAGAAACGGGATCAATATGGCTGAGTTCATGGCTTGCTAACAACTACATAATTCACTCTTTTTAGTTGAAAGTATATAGTAAACTTGTGATGTTGTTGAGTGAATGTTCCTTGGTTTTGTCTCTATTTTGAAGGCATTCACTCGTTAGCCAATTTTTTTTTTTTTTTACCAGCATACGCTTTCTGTCATCAAGTTAGGGGGGCTAACGATGGATAGCTCATAGCTGGCTGTCTTGCTAAAAATGCAGCCCAAGGAAAGATGTAGTAGGGTAATCCGGGTCGAGTGTCCTTTTCTGCTTCAAACTTTTGCACCATGGAGAGGGGGCCCTGTTTTGTGAGGCCCAGTTAGTTTTTCTTGTTTAGAAGAAAACGAAATGTTTTCCTGTGTCCTATGCAGAAAGCACTAATATAATTAATGTGGCATATAACTACTCAAATTGTATCGCTTTTTAGCATATAACAATTAGAGAAGTCACAATATCGAGAGTAATTGTTTTTTTGTGGTTATACTTGCATACAATGTCTAAAAGTATGTGTGCTTCCTTCCCATCATCGCCAAATCCCTTTTGTTTCAGAGACATGGGGTGAGGAGAGTGTGGCCGAAAACTCGGGCCCTCCGGTCGGGAGTCCCTTAAAATGAATGATAACAAAATTGATAAAAAAAGATTTGGGGGTGGAATAATTTTTCGTTATTTTTTTGCCTAGCTACCTGGGCTTGTAGATTTCGGTCCAAACTTTAATATATTTTTTTACTAATTACACCTGACTCTCTATCACACAACCAACACCACTACTAATACATCCACCACCAACACATTTCACCCCCGCCTCCACCATATTCCACCACCACTACCAACAACCGCCACCGTCATAACAATGTTCCGTCACCGCCACATTCCACCACTGCCACCACTACCAACCACCGCCACTGTCACATTCCGCCACTGTCACAACTACATTCTGCCACCATCGCCATCGCCACCGCCACATACACTTCAATTCTTCGATCGCCCCACCGTGGCAGCGGTGTACTAGTGTGTGTTTTGTCGGTTTTGCCATAATGTTTTTCCGAAAAGACTTGATTACTCCACATTCTAAGGCATGTTCTAGGAATCTAGAGATTAAAAGAAATGTGGCATGGCACCTCTTATGGTAGGACTTGTTACTCTATGAAACCTACGACATTAGTTTTCAGTTGACTACCATAATTTAGCAGGAGAGCTTGTAAGCGTCAAGCTTTACTTCTTCTATGCAAAGCGAATCACTTTACTTCATCGGGCCAACCTTAGGAGCCTTATAATCTCAGTAGTACAGTTTCTTCCATTTTTACGAAAAATCTCTTCAAATTAGTCAAGAACCTATCTATTATCACCCAATTTCTTCCCGGGGCTCATGAACTACTCAACCGATGAAAAGACAAACGAAATACCAATTATCCATATCAAAGATGTTTTGTTGTTGTTGTTGATTTTACACGAAAACGCGTTCTTCATGGGTAAGGGGAGATTTTAAATGAGAGAGACTGAGACAGCTTTACAAAAGGATCCATCAAATTACCTTTATAGCTTACACAGTGAGGAAGAAGCGCGCTTTTGATTGTCAATTTTGCCCCACAAGAAAAACATAGAAATCTTCCTTAAACAGAATTTATAATGAAAATGGATTCTGAAATTACATCCTACCAACCAAAAGGAACTCTTAATCTTTTTTTTGAGGGGAAGGAACTCTTAATCTCAAACGCCTGAGTCCCGGCCCCATAGTTTCAATAGCAGTACAGCTTTCGTCTTCAACTGAGATCTTCTGCGCAAAGGTATGGTGCACGATGATTACTTTAGTTTGTGTGTGTAGGTGTAGAAAATGCCTTAGGCCAATTTAAGGTACTTAAGAAAATATTTGTACTAAGGAGGGCATCCATAAGAAGTGAAGTGTGGCGACAGCGGCATCTGCCAGCGGTATTCTCCTACAAAGGAAAGGACGTTGAGAAATATTTGGATACAGCGGTATACATCAAGATAGTATCAGCGGCACAGCCTCGACAAAAGCTGAGTAAGTTGGTTGAGCATTTAATGCTGAACAAAACGGTCGGATTGTCAGAGTTGACTGGTTGACTCAGTGGAGTTCGAG
>JAJJMA010072693.1:0-10391 GCA_023529015.1 Papaver nudicaule
TAGATCTGATGGATGTGGTACCTTGAGTACCTATGCAGATTTTCTACTCGTACACTATCTACTCTCTATGAAACCCTAACTTCTCTATTATCTTATCTCTCTCGCAGCCTCACACACAGAGATTCAGAGAAAAAATAAAAGATGAATGAAACCCTATCTACTCTCTCTCGCAGCCTCACAGAGAAAAGAGAAAAGAGAAAAGAGAGAAATGAAAGAAATGAAATGGCTAAGTTTACACTACACCATATCTAGCATATAGCAACTCATAGTCGCAACACACTCTCAGCTGTTTCTAAATAGCAACATGAATTGCAACTGCCCAAAAAATAGCAACATCATTTAGCAGTTGCGAACGTAGAAACTGCAGCTAGCAGTTGCGGATTCGCAACACTCAAGCAGCGCACATGTGCCTGCTGTTTGCGTGGCAAGTCACACATTGAGTGTGTTTTGCACCCAACTCATTTCCCTTCAGGATTTTGTAAACCCCAAATTCCACTGTTGGGCGGGATATCTAATCCAGTTCCCACTCTTTTATCCCCATTTTCATTTCGTTAACTCCAATGCTCTCTCTCAAAACCTCTCTTTCCCCCAAAACAGACAAAAAAAAACTCTCTCAAAACCTCTCTTTCCTCTCGACGATTCAGGTAATTATTTTTTTTTCCCAACTAATTTCTGCTTTTGGTATAGATCTGCTTTTGGTATAGATCTCAACTAATTTTCGTTGTTTGTTCTTTGTAGGTATAGATCTGCTTTTGTTTGTTCTCTGAAGAATCAAAGATTAAATCCACCATCTTTTCAAAACCGAAACCATATACCAGATCTAAAAGAAAACCCCTCTCCCTAGATTTAGTTGATTTGCTCCTGAAATCAAAAGAAAACCCTCATCTCATGTTCGATACAGTTAAAGACCCCATCTTGATGTTATTAAGGACTCCAGGAAGTAGATTTCTTCAGGTATGAACCCTAATCTTGTTATCTGTTTTGCCGTTTTTGCTTGATTTTAACCTAATCTTGATTTTAACCTAATCTGGTTGATTTCATAAAGATTTCGCTGATTTTGTTTTTAATTACTGTATTTCATGGAGTTTTAAAGCATGAATTTTGTTTTGATTTCAGTTTATTATATGGCTCTAGCTTATGGTTCAGTAAAATGGTGAAAATCAGTGTTCTAGTATCCATAGAGTTGTTTTGATTTTGTGGGTTCAGTTCAAAAAAATTCCCACCTTTTTGTAGATTTGTGTGCTACTAGTATATGTTTCCTTTTGGTCTACTCAGGGAATTTAAATCTCGTTACTCAAGTTGTAAGCTTTCAACATGAAACAACTAAGGCAAGAAGAAGAAAGAAAAAAACAACAGTTTGGATGCCATTAGCAGTTTGGATGCTAATAATATGTAGTGTATGGTTCTTTAGCTAAAATAAGATATATGTTTGAGTTGACGTACTTTTGATCATTCCACAGATTGAGAACGAGTATGGACCATCCAGTCATGCATTTGGAGCTGCAGGTCACGAATACATGGCTTGGGCTAAGAATATGGCAGTTGGAATTCGCACAGGGGTGCCATGGGTGATGTGCAAGGGAGAAGATGCTCCAGATTTTGTGGTAAGCAGCACATTGTTCTTCTACATAAAGAATTTTCCAACTCGTGTAGTGATTCAGCTTTTTGATTTTTAGCACATGTATGGATGTCTTAACTGTCAGTCTGTTACCCTTCCGCAGCAGCGATATTTGCATATGGAAAAACCAGTAGTGGTAAGACATTTACCATGAGGGGGATTACTGTAGTGTTATTTAGGACATAGACTATTACATTAGAAACGTAAGTTTGTTCTTTGTGTTTTCGCTGGAAGAAGCATTCTGATAATCTTTAAACCAGTTAGCTTCAGTGTTTGTTTATGAATTTTGTATCTGAAGATAGCAAGTCTGGTATGTTACACTTCTCTTCCCTTCCTTTCTATGGATGTGCTTAAACTGGAGTTTACTGCTAATTGGATTACGTCTGATGATGTTCGCAAGCTAATGATGTTCGCAAGCTGAACCTTCCGCTGGAGTGTGTCAACGAAACTCCATCCGGGGAAACTATCAGATCTACAGAAGGTTAAATTTTGTCTCGTAGTTTTGAAGTTTTTAGCAGGAGTCAGCTACTAAGTTTTCTTTTTAATTTTTGTGTTAACATTGGTAATTTGCAGGGAATTCTTCCTGAAATTCTTTAAGAACTGTTGGCTGCTCGTAAAAGAGACAAAGCAGATTTGAAGGTTGCTTCCTGAACTGTGATTTATGATTGTACTGTTTGGTTCTTTACTCTGAGTGCTGTCCTTGGTTACAATGTTTGGCTAATGATACGTTTGGCTATCTTCTGCTCTAGGAAGCCAAGGATCCTCATGAGAAGGCTGTGCTTGATGGTCGTCAGCTGGCCTTAAAGGTATAAGTATAACTCAAAATAGTGCCAACACTAGAGGCATGATAGAGTGATGAAGGCTCATTTTATAGGTTAGAGATCACTTCCACTGTTTATTGAAGTCTGGTAATTGGGTGTTGACAAGAAATTGTCATAGTTAGTTTGCTAGGTGGGTAGATGCTATACTTGTAGTGTATGGCTATTACTGACCAACGACATATCTTCTTAAGAATGTACCATCTGCTGTCTCCCCTCCATTATACTTTCTGAATATAGATGTGTTCACTTCTCTTTTTGAGTATATCTCAAGCTATCTTTGGGTTGCCACAGGTGGAGCTCCGTGATGTTGACAGTGAAGTGGCTTTCTCTGTGCTCCGTGATGTTGACAGTGAGTATATCTCAAGCTATCTTTGGGTTGCCACAGGTACATAATGAATTCGACCTTGTTATCTCATTATTGCAATACCTTAAAGCATGTTGAAGTTGTTTCTGGAGTGAAGTTTGCGAAATTTTAATGAACCATCTTTTTGCCATCAATCTTATGCTTCAACAGTCAGCATTAATGAAAGACGCAACAATCTGTGTGAATAGATGTGTTTATGTCAACCATGGTGGACTTACTGTTGACATGCCTTCTGTTTTCTAGGTGTTGCATTCTCAAAACATATCGTTCAGACATATGCATACAATTCGTCTGGAGAACTAAGACACCACTTGGAGGTAAGCTTCTCCACCCTGACTTTGTATCCTTATGAACAAGGGACTCATCCTTTTACCTTGGCCTTAGTTGTTGACTTATCATGTGTTGTAGATCGACGCGCATGTTGGTGGTGTAAATGATATTGCATTTGCTCACCCGAATAAGCAACTTTGTATCGTCATCTGTTTATCCTGTAATCTTACTTCACCGGTGATACTTGATTTTCAGGTACATATAAACTACCCGCCGAAGACATTGAGCCTTGAAGCTGATAATGAAGCAAGTAATACAACTCCAATGCAAGTAATAGTACTAGTTCTTCCACACTTGCAATTTCATTTCAGAATTAAGAAACGTAGAAGTTGTAGAAGTTTAAATGTGATTTTTGTGAACTTAGAGATATATATTTTTGTAAACTTAGAGATATCTTTGAATTGAAAATGTGATTTTTGTGAATGGGAATGAGTTATAAATGGAAATGTTATGAATCTGATTTTTGGGAATGAAAGTGAGTTATGAAGTCTGCAGCAGGTGACTGAAATTTGACCTCCGGTTGACCACTGGTTGACCTTCGGTTGACCACTGGTTGACCTCCGGTTTACCTTATGTTTCCTTACAGTTGACTTAGGTTGATCTCAGATTGACTTTTTTTTTAATTGTGGACAGAACAATAGTAACAGAAATTTTATGTTGCAAATTAAAAAACCAGAACCTATGAAACCTGGGTTAGACACTGTCTGGCCGTTCTAATGATTTATGGTTCTATATTCGCAACTGCTGCTACGTGTTTCAAATTTTTTAATTCGCAACTGCTGACACCTGTTGCTAGGACAGTTGCGTCATCATATTCGCAACAGGGCATAAGCCGTTGCTAAAATCTGTAACATGGCCTTTTGAAACCGCCAGCTGCAGTTTCAACCCCGAGTTGCAACATCCACAGGCTGTTGCTTTCTGCTAAATATGGTGTAGTGTTAGGTCGACACTAGATAAGGTTGACGGCACACGCGAATTTAGCACGCTTTATAGTCTAGGGGTGGAAAAAAAATTCAAGGCATAATTTTGAGGGGTGTAAACATCTAAACTGGAAACTGCTGATTTTCCGTTGCTACCCTTAAATTTACTATAAAAAAAATTTTCAGACTGCCCTGCAATTCCCAGAGCACAATACCCTACAATTTTCTGGTACCCCAAAAACTTGCAATATCCCATCCATTCCCTGTCACACACCAATATAAACATAACCAAAACATATATATATTCAAGCAGTTAACATGTTCAACCTTTACAAAACCCAAAAAAAGAACCAGTTCAAACTGCATCAAACTTTACCCAAAAAAAGGAACTCCATAAAAGTTTCCCTGAACTCCATAAACTTTACCATAGGTCTAGCAAACTAAAAAACAAGCCATAAAAGTAAGTCAGTTATAAACCAAGATGATGGCAGACATCTTCAAAAAACACGGCGACCAATCTAATGAATGTCGTGTTACTCTTTAGATGAACACAAAACCCTCCAACTCCAACTTCTTTAAATTTCCTAGCAAGCTTGTTGGCTTTGATGGTGGGCTCTTCTGGCAGGTAAATGTGACCGCAGCACTTTGAAATTCGACTCAGCAACAGGTACGCTGTGACAGATTAATCCCTGCTCACCGACACAAAGTGTACCCCTAGCAATCAAATCACCATCCAAGTTCTTCAATAAAACTTTCTGAATATCTGTAGCACCACTACCACCAACTGCTTTAGCACCACTACCACCAACTGCTTTAGCACCACTACCACCTACTGCTGATCGAGCAGGTGACAAATCTTCAAGACCATTCCCTTGAGAAATTTCAGCAGCTGCATTTCTAGGAGTGGGGGAGATGTTTGCATGCTCAGCATTAGCAACTAGAGGATTTGATGCAGAATAGATGGCCGCAGGTGAACCGGATGAACTGTCCTGGTGGTTAGACCCAATGTAGGAAGATTGTCCAGTTTGGATCTCCTTGATAACATTGCACAATGTGGCGAAGCCTTCAATCATAAACTCCATTTTGCCACCTAGCTCCTTAACCTCTGCCCTCAGCTCTCCATCCTTAGACTTCAGTTCATCTACTTTAGCACGCGCAGGAGCGGATAGATCATATGCAGTACGAGAAATAGGACCACAACCACGTACCCTTCCGTGACCATCTGATCCAAAAGCTAGAACCAGTGGATCTTCAGTTTCAACAGGAGTACCAGCTTCAAGTGCTTGCTGGATTTCTTCTTCTGCCTTCTTCAGCTTTTCCTGAAATGTCGATTACCAAAACCAGTTATTCTTTCAGTTACTAAGTATCTTTTAAAAAGTATAAAACTTATATATGACTTACATAGTAGGGTTGCGCGCTAGGTAGAATGGTACCACCAGTTTGTTTATGGGTTTCAAGCCACACATCAGAAGTAGTGATTATCTTTCCAGGATTTGCCTTCTCCTGAAAAGCCAATGCAACATATATCAAGTTATAAACACATACAACTATCATCATGTTCATATCAACACATACAACTAGCTAAAGCAGTGATAATTCAAGAATAGTTGAAATTTTTTACCAGTTCACGCTTCACCCGGCTATGGGGTTTGCGACCTGAGGTATGGCTGTACTTATAGCCTTCCCTCTTTCTCTTATGATCTGCTCTACTTTTCACTGCTTCCGGAGTCTTCTCATACTCACAGAATGCCACCCAGTCTTCTTCTTTTATTTCAGGAGGAACATTCAGCAGTCTTTCTTGATGGGTGTTGCAAGTCTAATAGTAGTCTCTTCGCAACTCAAACTTGAGTCTCCTCCATGGCTCAGCCATCCCCTTTATAGTAGTCTTTCTTGTATCAGGAATTACATATTCGTCCTGAAACCAAAACCACACCAATTACTATCTAAAGGTTTTAACCAGAAACTATGAACCTAAACAAAATTCAGAAATTTTAGGGGATATACCTTTAGCTGCCGCCAGACATCCATTTTATCCTTCATCGGCACCTGCCTCCAATTTTGGTAGGAGATAGGGATATGAGTACGTATCAAGGAGCCCTTAAAATGACCCATTTTAGTTGTCAAGTCGCCAGTGGGAAGTACATTTTCATCTACCTCTACTTCTGCCATAATAACCTGCAAAATAGCTATCACCAGCACATATCACAAACTGATTTCAAGCAATTAAAGTTATAAATCATAATCCTGTCATAATCCTGTCATATGCTAGTCTACAAGCTACATGGTTTAGATTCAGGAGCAATAGCGACATCTGTTGGTACATTCACTCTCCTACGTGTAAGTTGGTCATTTCATAACATTGAATAACTATCATCTCACACGTAAGAGAGTGAATCACCAACCTAGCCTCAGCTAAAGCTCCAAGGAATCCATAATAACCTCCATTTAACAAATACATAAGCACAAACTCACATCCACACAATTTCACATCCATAATAACCTGCCATACTCACCTAACACCACACACAATAGATTATCCAGATGTTAACAACATTTCTATGACTTAAGAAAATACAGAAATCAATTAGGCAATACAGTCTAGTGGTAGGGTGCCGAATCCCTTTAAGTTAACGACATAATTCTCATTTTAGAAGAGAATGAGCCTAGAAGTAGCTCAATATTTACCACCAGACCATATTGACCCATATCATATCAATTTCATTTGCAAAATACAAACACACAAACAACAGATTATCTAGATATTAACAGCAAACATGAACACACATTAAGAACAAATCCTGATTCATATCTAATACCTAAACAGCAAAACAACCACCAACACAAACACATCATGTGATTCATGTTACTCAAATCAAACACAAACTTCTACAGGAGTACTCAAATAACTACTACCAAACACAAACAGATTCCACAGTTTTACTCAAATAAAAAAACCCTAGAAACTGAATTCATAAAACCCTAAACATAAAATTCATAAAAAAATAGAAACCCATATCGCACAATATAAACTCAAATCAGAAAAAAAAAATAGAAACCCATATCACAAAAACCCTAGAAACGAAATTTATTAACAAACTGTGGATGACCCAAGTTTATTAGGGCCTAACGGGCTTGATACATACTTGTTTAGGTCTATCTAATTGGGCTTGGGTCTAGACACTTTAGGTGTTTGAGAAGTAAGGAATGGCAATTACGTTAATAAGTGGTCAGGAGGACACATGGCAACTTAAGGGTAAAAGGGGATCTCTATAAATAGGACCTTAAGAGGATTATTGAGGAGGACTTTTGGAGAGAGAGAGAGAGAGGGAAGATTACACACTTTGAGAGAATGGGAGGAAAATGAGATAAATCGGTGCTACTTTTGTGACTCGGATCGGATTGAGAATTGTACCCTATTTACATTGGCGACCACAGTGGGAGACTGATTTCGAGTCCAGCGGAATGCAATCAACACTAGAAGCTATGAGCGCGCCCCAAAGGAAAGCAGAGCGAGTCCCCATTTCGGGCGAAGATTTTGTTCTAATAGAGCACGAGCCAGCGGACAGCGACTCGGATGATGCGCAAAGGATTGAAAAGGTATCTGTTGGGATCGTGGACGCACCAGGCGCGTCGACTCAGGAAGGCGAAGGAATCGCACCATTTGTTGCCAGCAACACAAAAGACACAAGCCTGGAGGAGATGCGGCAAGAATTCGCGACTCAGGTGAAAAAAAAAAACAACAACAACAATTGATGACATTAATCAAGCAGAAGGAGGGCGCGTCTACACAAAAAGACGCCGGACCGATCACCGGAGTTATTGGTGAGCCAAATTTGGCCGGAACAGCTGCCGGAAAAGGAAAACTCGCGCCCACCAGGGATTGCCAACAAGAAGGGGAAGGATTTAGCGCGCCAACCGGGAGGATCTCAGAGGAAGACCTAGCTAGGTATATCGAAGAGCATTACCGTGTAGCGAAACAAGATCATGGGTATAGTTCTCTAGATCCCCCTTACACGAAAGAAGTGGTTGCCTACAAGTTCCCGCATGACTACCACTACAAGAAAAACAGTCAATAGCTACACCTATTGTTAAGTGTATGTGGCAAAATGCTGGTATTGCTACAGATAGATTATGGCGAGGCAAAAACGGATTTCTAGCCACATGTAAAAAGACGGTGAGGCAATATAGTTGCCTTTTGCCTCACCGAGGTTGGGTATGTAGCAAGAGGATGGTTTATTGCTACGGTAGTAGTTGTTTGTGCGGCAAAAAAAATAATAATTTATTTTTTAGTATTATAAAATGAAAATAAATATATTTCCAAAGAATCTCACGTATATATCCAACAAAAAAAACCAGGTATATATCCCTTCCTCCCACTTTCTCTCTAACCACCCATATAACTTCATCTTCCTTCTTTCTTTTTTTTGCTCGGTAACTTCATCTTCTTCTTTCTCTTATCAGTCTTTCAGATTAAAGTTCTTTTTTCGACAAAGATTCAGATCTAAATTAAATGCTTTATGTTTCGTTGATGCCATTAATCTTTTATGGAGGATTTATATTCATATTACCAAATCAGTTTTGATGTTTTAATTCTTTTGGTCTTGTAAACTTAAGTTTACCCAATTAAGATCTAATGCTGTTCGTTTACATACATAATAATTTTATGCTTCCGGTTGCAGGAATTTTGTTTAATTTGGGAAAAGCAAGAAAACTCCCGCGTGATTCAACTTTCTTAGTGTTAAATACCAGTCGGTGGGAAATTACAGCCTCCATCACTATTTGAAGAATTTTTAAAGGAGTTGTCAAATCAAGATTTAATTATATCTCTAGATCAATAGTATGCGTTTTTTTTTTTCATTCATGCTCGTTTCTTCAATCCTGATCTAGTTTTTGATTCGTTTCACAGGAACAATAAATCAAGTTGGGAATGTTGTCGTCCAAGGGCAAGGTGATTTCTATGTTTTATTAAAGAAACTAAAGATTAGGACGAAGAACGCTGATTTTGCAAAGAGTACTACAGTAGATCATTGGTGTTGTTTTTTTTTATGTTTTTTTTTTTTTCACAATTATGATGTGGTTGTGTATCCTATGATGTTGTCATCCATGAATGTAATGTAATTTGTAAATTGAATTTGTGTATGAAATCAATCAATGAGAAATTTTTTTCTCGCCAGTTTTTGGTCTCTCAATTGAATGATTTACAATTAAATCTTAGAACACCAAACCATTGAAAAATAAAAAAAAGGAATTATTTTATTTTAAAAAAATGGATCGAAATAATGTTACGAAAATTAATATTAATTTCCATTTTTTTGCATTATATTAAATTTCATTAATAATATTAAATACTGAAATTTTAAATTAGAAATTAATTTTTTGCCTCACATTACTGCCTCACCATTTGATGTGACAAAAAGTCTATCTATTGCCGCAGTGTATTTAAGGTGTGGCAGTAACTTCTTGTCACATGGGTTTTAGTCACAGGTGTGACAAGAGGTTTTTGTGTGGCAAAAGGCTTTTTGGCACATGAAATGTGGTCTGTTGCCACAAGGATGAAGTGTTGCAATACACCATTTTTCTTGTAGTGTACACATCGCCCAAGTTCAAGATGTACACAGGGCAAGGAAAACGCAAATTATTCATACATGTTCACGACGGTGGATACCATTGGCCCATCATGGAGGCGGACACGACAGATTTTGTGAGAAAATGCGGTATTTGCCAACTTCATGGAAACGCCATAGCGTAGTCGCTCCATAGCTGGGGCCAGGACTTGATCGGTCCCAAAAGCCCTCTATCCTCTGGGAGGCACAAATATATAATCACAACCACGGAATATTCAACTGAGTGGGTAGAGGCAGCGCTTCTGCGAAACTACGAAGGAGAAATCATTGCCGCGTTTATTAAGGAATACATCATTTGTCGTTTCGGCGCGCCAATGATCATTCGCTCAGACAACAGCCCTTCATTCATCAACCAGAAGGTGGCGGACTTGTTGGCCAAATACCACATAAAGCAACACGCGTTGACCGAATACTACCCGCAGGGAAACGAATTGGCAGGGTCCACCAACAAAACGCTGCTCAAAATCCTAAGCAAAACTGTCCATGATCACCATAGAGGGCGGCATGAACAATTGCCTTTGTCGCTGTGGGCCTATAGGATTTCCAAGCGGAGCTCAACAGGAGCATCTCCTTACTCTGGTATATGGAGAGGATGCCGTCTTACCAGCGGAAGTAGCAGTACTGTCAGCCAAAGTAGCAATGGCCAGCCACGCGGAACCTGATTGTAGGGGTAAAACCCCTCGGACCACGCGTCTCGCATCCAAAGCACATAAT
>JAJJMA010072701.1:3022-28546 GCA_023529015.1 Papaver nudicaule
TTATCTGCCAAGTGTTTTGTTAGCTCAAAAACACTTCAAGATAGAATCCAACAGACCAGAGATAATCTTATCTTATTGACTCATTGAGGATCGTTAGATGGAACACAAAAGATATTATGTGATATACAAGTCCATCTAAGAGATAAAGGAGTTTTGGAATTTGACCCAAGTGAAATTCTGAAAGAATATCCACTAAATCCGACACCAGCAAAGTAACAACATTGGATTCGCGTACAGGTTCGCGAAATGTTCAGTCACTTTGGAACTCAGAAGAAATCCGAGTTTCTGGTTTGCGAACCGGTTCGTGAACCGTCCGCCTGTCAGATTTCGTCAAATCTGGATTCCGCTGGAAGTTCTGGGCTGACCAGGACTTAGACGTGTGTACGTCCTCAGCTGTAATCCATGGACTCTTTGCTCAAGAGTACTCCTTTAGATTCATCCATATCCAACTAACGATTTGCTAGCAAACCATTGTAATGGACACATGGCACCAAATCTATCTCATTCATTCTTGTACTCACAGTATTTGTGGGAACAAACACTGGTCATGACACAAGGCCACGTTAGACAAGAATACGATCTCAATCGTTATTATCACTACTAAAGTAGTCGACTTTATTTCGAAAGAATAGAGAAAGTAGAATAGAAGAATTTCCATAAAGTCATAACTCCTACTAACCTTTTGTCGATGAAGAATAATTGATGTCTTCTTTGTCTTCACAGTCTTCGTCTTAAAGGTCTCTACTACTTTGTCTATATCCCATTTCCGAAATCTAAACTCTAGTAGGCTAAATCAAGAATTGAGTTTTGACACCTAAAACTGACAACTAGCTTGACATACCAACGCTAGTGGGTTTGACCAGACAATGTCCTAACACAATCCATATTTCTCGTGTGACACTTCGAGAAAATATGTAATTGTGCTTGAAAGTGATTTCAAGTCTATAGGGTGTGATATATTTATAGGGTCTCATTGAGATTAAAGGAAGTTGATACAACATTAAACTGTATAAGGAAACCAGTTTCTGAAACGAGTTCTTGCCGTTCGCGAAGATTCTGGAACATCAGTATAAGGAATTTTCATGATGATTTTAAGTCTAAGATTTTTATGAGCAAGGCTTTCCCTTTTTCATTATTTCACAAAAATAACTCAAGATGAGTGTGCATGCCTATAATGATAGAATTAATGTTTACCCAAAATATTGGCAATAAACACTTGTTTAATTCCTTATGTGACTAATGAAAAAATAAGTTTAAATATCAACATCATGATATGATTTTTCATGGCTTTTCAGCTTACTCTCGCAATTTCTCTCATGGATCCCGTTCTCGACTCTTGCCTTAGGAGCCAGAGGCAGAGAGAGGCACTGGAGGTAGCATTTTTAAAGTGTTGATATTCACATTGAGTCATTACATTTTTGACTCATACAGGATGTGAAAGCACATGGAAAGTTGTGCTATAAGACAATCCCTAATATTGTCTACATTTTGTGACTCAGAGTAATAATTTTGGAGCATGGCTCAACAATTTTATGTCTTATTATTGGTTTTTCAAGAAATTTTCTACAAGGTTTATTGTTTAAATACTAGGATCCCACTTTTATTCATCAAAAAGACATAATAGCACGGTAGTGAGATATGAAAGTTTAACCTTGAGGTGAGATACGAAAGTTTAACCTTAAGAGTGCCGACTCATAACACTTTTAAGTTGTTATGGCGAGTGTTTTCCCACTCGCCTTGTGTCATCAATCTTGTCTCCCTTTTTCCTTTTGAGAACTTATCATAGAAGTTGTTATCATCAAAGTAAGATTCAATAGTGGAGGAGTTACTTGAGGATTTCTGCTCCCTTTGACTAATGTTAATGAGATCTTTATGCTTCGAAGAACTTTGCTTCCCTTTTTCGAGGATGTCTCAAAATTGAGTAACCAGTTCACTCAAGGCATCATCTTGCAACACTTCTATTCCCTTGATACAGGTGTATCCTTTTTTCTTTAGGAACATAGTTAACCTCAAGTTAATTGAGGAAAGAACTCTATTTGGGAAAGGAATTCCAAATAGAGAAGGATTCTTTTAAGGAAGGAATCCTAGACAAGGTAGTATTCCTAAATAAGGAAATACTCCTAGATAAGGAAATATTCCTTGATAAGGAAATATATTCCTAAGAGGTTTGGGACAACCAAACCACTATGAATAGGGGTGCCTAGTTCATAGCTAAGATACTCAGATTTCTCGAGAGAGATCTCTAGTCACTCTTCTAGTAAACCTAGAGAGGAAGTTTGTGAGGTAATCACTAGAGGTGTTGCAAAAGCTAGCTTAGCAAACAATTTAGGCTTTAAATTGTTTAGTGAGATTGTGAGCGTGAAAGAGATAATTATAGTTGTTTTCTTGTTCATAATCTAGAGAAGATAGTTTCTTCGATTTTTTTCTCGTGTTTTCCTATTTTCGTCTATTGTTATTTTGAATTCCGCCTTAATAACTCTAGTCATCAAGAGTACGGAGATCAAACGTATCAAGTTGGTATCAGAGCGGGTTAGCTCCTTTTAGGGAAGATTACTGTGGTTTATGGTCTTCACTAGATCTCTCTACATACGAATTGGTGAGTTACTCTAAAAGCAGGAATACATAACAAAAACAAGAGGATCATGCATGGTATGGTCTAAGTTAGGTAAGGAACGATTGAAGAGGGAAGGTGTGAAGTTGAAGACATTGAGATATGAACGGTTTTGTATACTCAGTCAGATTGGTGCCGATGTCTTTCGTCTTGATTTACCACCTTGCCTGGGAGAGTACTCGATTAATAATGTCGGATACTTGAAATTGTTTGAGCCGCGTGTTGAAGACTTGTGGTTTGTTCGAGAAGAATCACTCAAGGAAGATTGCATTAAGAGTGAATTGTGACCAAGACAAGTCAAGGGGAGAAGCAAACTTTCCTAGTTAGATATCAAGGTCAAGTTCCAAGCAAAGCAAGATGGTTCAAGTGGGAAATAGGGACTCACAAGTTCTCTAATCTCAAGTTCTAAATTTCACAGGAGTTCAAGTTCTTAAAAGGGGGGCCCATGATACAGGTGTATCCTTCTTGCTTTAGGAATTTAGTTAACCTCAAGTTAATTGAAGGAAGAACTCCATTTAGGAAAGGATTCTTTTAAGGAAGGAATCCTAGACAAGGTAGTATTCCTAAATAAGGAAATACTCCTAGATAAGGAAATATTCCTTGATAAGGAAATATATTCCTAAGAGGTTTGGGACAACCAAACCACTATAAATAGGGGTGCCTAGTTCATAGCTAAGACACTCAGATTTCTCGAGAGAGATCTCTAGTCACTCTTCTAGTAAACCTAGAAAGGAAGTTTGTGAGGTAATCACTAGAGGTGTTGCAAAAGCAAGCTTAGCAAACAATTTAGGCTTTAAATTGTTTAGTGAGATTGTGAGCGTGAAAGAGAGAATTGTAGTTGTTTTCTTGTTCATAATCTAGAGAAGATAGTTTCTTCGAATTTTTTCCCGTGTTTTCCTATTTTCGTCTATTGTTATTTTGAATTTCGCCTTAATAACTCTAGTCACCAAGAGTACGAAGATCAAACGTATCATCCCTTGTCTTGATTGTTGGCAGAATGTATTTTCCTCTTGGGAACCCAATATTGCGTTTTTTCAACAGATTTGTTGAAGCGGTGATTTCTAGAACTCTGAGATCTTGAAAAGAATTTCTTAGTCTTAGTACGTTCTTTGTGAAATTGTCTAGGACGTGACCAATAATTGGGACGATTGGTTGTTTTAATATCACCGATTTCTTTGAGAATTTGATCTAGTTTTTGCTCAAGATCAAGTATTCCTTTATTCTCAAAGTGTTTTCTTGATCTTGTCAGAATAAGTTTATTCGTTTTGCAAATTTGACAGATCATAGACGCATCTTCTGAATTTTTTGCATTGATGACAGTAGCCTCAACGTTTTTGGCTTTTTGCATAGGAATCGTTGCAATGTTGCCAACAGATGCAGGAATTGTTTGAAATACTAAAGATTTATGTATTTCATCTCTTAGGAGTGCAATCTCTCCTTTCAATTCCGTTATTTTTTCACAAACTACGAGAGAGGCTGATGCATGTTTTGATTCCTCACTAGGAGTAATTTTAGGACAGGAATCTGCGGTCATCATAGATATGTGATTGATAAGTCGTTTAACCTTGTGCTTAAGACGAGTAATATCAGAGGATTGGAATCTCATGTGATTTACAAGTCCAGAACTTTCATTTTCAGCTCCTCTTTCAGCTTTTGAGTCAGAATCATTAGAGAGACTAAACGGTAAGGTATTTTGGAGTTTAGGCTTTGACACTTCGTCAGAAAGTGATGAAGACCCAAATTCAAACATTAACTTATCAGTGTCTTTATCTAGTGTGATTAAAGACATGATTCACGAAAGCGACAAACACAGACAATTACGTCTTACAAGGTGTTTGCCGGCTCTGATACCAACTGAAAAGGAGGGGATACCGAGATATACCACAAACTTTTGAATTCGTGAACCTAGTTGATTATGGTTGTTTGAACGATCTTACAAATCAATATTCAAAAAACAACCTGAGTATAGTTCAGAGAACCGAACCCTAACAAGAACGTAGTTCTCGTAGATCTCAAGAGAGATGGATTCACTCAAAGGTTATGAATCAACAAACTTGCAATTACTTCAATTATATAGATGAGAGACAATATAATGCGGAAGGGAAAAGTAATGCAAGACACCAGAATTTTGTTGACGAGGAAACTGCAAACCAGCAGAAAACCCCCGGGACCACGTCCAGATGTGAACACTCTCAGTATTAACAGAATACAAACGCTAGCCTACTCTCAGACTTCGGACTGGAATGTATCGAGACTGAATTAACCCTACAAGAAATTCAGTCACCAATGTGCTCCTACGTCTCTTGGCTCCCGCAGAAACCTACGTACTTGATTCCCCTAGCTGACGTCCTTTACAGGCCTAGGAGTTGTTCCACTTCCCTTCGTGAAGACTAGCGCTACCCTGCCTCTAACAAGACGCCTAAAAGTATCCAAGTAATTAAACAAGAATACGATTGTGATTTCCTTTAGACTTAAAGTCAAGGTTAATGGAAATCGTTTTTACTGAATATGGCTTATTGATCTAGCCTAAACAGTTTTACCTCCTAACGCTTGACGAACTTAGTATGAAACCTAGTTCGTGAATTTGCGTTACGGAACTTCTAGGGTTTATGATACAAGATCTACCTTACGAAGTTTCAATCAAATCTTGGTCGTGATAAGATTGAAAGAATTCAATCGACCTAAGATACAGGATCAGGAATTTGAGTTCCGACATGTGCTCACGATCCTCAAGTGAAGTATTTTAATAGTCGTAGTCCAAAAGGACTTCGAGATGACGACCAACCTTTATGCAAGGATACACAGATGTGTAGAGGATTAAAATTGTATCTTGCATAAGGTCATCTTGTTAGAGCATTGCTCGGTTGAACCCACTGATATTGCTATCTCAAGTCAGTTGTCAAGTTTATGAGACAAAAACACAATCCTTGATAATTTTATTCTACAACCTCGGACTATGATAGTTTTAGGTAATCGAGACGAAGACTGATGAAGACAAAGACTAGAGCTTACTACTTGATAAATCATAACGTCCTTGCTAAAGGTTAGAAAGGTTTTTCCTTTCCGTATCGTATAGTCTATGATGTTGTTTATATGATCCGAAGGTATTTTAGGATTCTTCGCCTTTGCATTTGTCACATCCGTGATATTATGTATAAGTAGAGTATGTTGAATTGTCTCTTGAAAATGACCTCAACGGTGAACGCGTGCATGGACGTGTACATGTGTTGTATATGGCATTTCAGAGAACGAGCAAAGTCTGTATGAACGCGTACATACAAGTTCACGGATTCTCCTGAATTCTCCTGAACTCTATTTGACTGCTCTATGAACGCGTACATATAAGCCATGAGAAAACTTCCAACTTTCATATCTTGAAGTTTTCGGTCTAGACATGATTAGTTCTCGGACTCGTCATTACTTGGCCCATGGAATCCAACTACTTAATCCAAGCGATGTTCAAACAAGTATTTAGACCAGAAGTCGCAAGCGATGTTCAAACATGATTTGGACCAGAAGTCGCAAACCTTCAATCAAGGTTGAGTCTTCTTTAACTATTGGCCTTGTCCAAAGTTGATAGAAGATTGAGAACGGGTATTCAAGCTATGAACCTTCTTAGTTCCGGATCTTGCTTGAGCCCTACTCAAGGTTGCTTAAACTTTAAGCAAAGCCTCCGTTGGTGATCACTATAAATAGATGACCTTCTGCAAGATACAATCTGAATCCTCTACACATCTGTGTATCCTTGCATAAAGGTTGGTCGCCATCTCGAAGTCCTTTTGGGTACTACGACTATTGAAAGACTTCATTTGAGGATCGTGAAGCACATGTCGGAAGTAAAATTCCTGATCCTATATCTTGGGTCGATTGAATATTTTCAATCATATTAAGAACAAGATTTGATAGAAACTTCGTAAGGTAGATCTTGTATCGTAAACCCAAGAAGTTCCTTAACGTATATTCACGAACTAGGTTTCATACTAAGTTCGTCAAACGTTAAGAGGTAAAGTTGTTTAGGCTAGATCAATAAGCCCTATTCAACATACCAGATTTCCATTAACCTTGACTTTAAGTCTAAAGGAAATCACAATCATATTCTTGTTTAATTACTTGGATACTTTTAGGCGTCCTGCTAGAGGCAGGGTAGCGCTAGTCTTCACGAAGGGAAGTGGAGCAACTCCTAGGCCTGTAAAGGACGAGAGCTAGGGGAATCAAGTACGTAGGTTTCTGCGGGAGCCAAGAGACGTAGGAGCACATTGGTAGATGAGTTGCTTGTAGGGCGAATCCAGTCTCGATACATTCCAGTCCGAAGTCTGGGAGTAGGCTAGCGTCTGTATTCGGTTAATACTGAGGGTGTTCACATCTGGACGAGGTCCCAGGGTTTTTCTGCTAGGTTTGCAGTTTCCTCGTTAACAAAATTCTGGTGTCTTGCATTATTTTTTCCCTTCCGCATTATATTGTCTCTGATCTATATAATTGAAGTAATTGCAAGTTCGTTGATTCATAACCTTTGAGTGAATCCATCTCTATTGAGATCTACAAGAACCACGTTCTTGTTAGGGTTCGGTTCTCTGAACTATACTCATGTTGTTGTTTGAATATTGATTTGTGAGATCGTTCAAACAACAGTAATCAACTAGGTTCACGAAAACTAAAAGTTGGTGGTGTATCTCGGTATCCCTCTTTATCACATCTATTTATAGTGATCACCAAGGGAGGCTTTGCTTAAAAGTTAAGCAACCTTGAGTAGGGCTCAAGCAAGTTCCGGAACTAAAAAGTCCATAGGTTGAATACCCATTCTCAATCTTCTTCTAACTTTGGACTAGGCCAATAGTTAAAGAAGACTCAACCTTGATTGAAAGTTTGCGACTTCTGGTCCAAAACATGTTTGAACATCGTGTGGATTAAGTAGTTGAATTCCATGGGCTAAGTAATGACAAGTCCGAGAACTAATCATTCCAGAACCGAAAACTCCATAATATGAAAGTTGAGAGTTTTCAATGGCTTATGTGTACGCGTTCACAGAGCTGTCAATTGGAGTTCAGGAGAAACCTTGAACTCGTATGTACGCGTTCATACAGACTCGCTCGTTCTCAGGAATGCCTTGTGCAACATATGTGCGCGTTCACCGTTGAGGTCATTTCATGAGACAATTCAACTTACTCTACCTATACATATTATCACGGTTGTGACAAATGCAAAGGCGACGAATCCTAGAAAACCTTCGGATCTTATAAAGAACATCATAGACTATTGATATGATAGAATGGTAAGTACGAAATATGGAAAAGAAAAACCTTTTTAACCTTTAGCGAGGACGTTATGATTTATCATGTAGTAAGCTCTGGTATTCGTCTTCAATGGTCTTCGTCTCGATTACCTAAAACTATCCTAGTCCGAGTTGTAGAGTAAACTTATCAAGGATTGTGTTTTTGTCATCTAAACTTGACAACTGACTTGAGATAGCAACATCAGTGGGTTCAACCGAGCAATGCTCTAACAGTTGGGTTCTGATAAACCTGTAAATATGCTTGAGACTCATCGCAATGAACTTATGCGACTACATATGCTCGAGAAACAAGAACTCATGGAACTTCTTGATCCTGATAGATTTCGAGTTAACCTACTCTGAATACTCCTCCAAAATTTTAATGTTAGCTTTGTAGAATACATCGAAAAAATCCAGGAGCAAAGAAGTAAGCATGCCAATATTCGTTGTTATGAATGCGGAAATCTTGGACACATTGATAAAGAGTGCCAACTTTATGTGTCAAGAAATTCAAAAAGAGCAAGGCATGCTCCTAGTCCCATGAGTACCCCTTTGGTCAAACATAGGAAAAAGGCAAAAAAACTATGTTCCAAAGGAAACCCAAAACAAGAATCCATCACATGGTAGTAATACCATTCCGAGATTTGTGAGTATCCATATACTCATGTCTACACTCCCTAAAATCCATGATAGGATTTTCTCATCATCTAACTACCTGTGATGAGAAAAATGTGTAGGGAAGTAGGAGTAGATTCTTGAGGATTTATTTTTAGTCTTTTTGGGTTTATTGGTAAAATACTTGTGTGTTGAGCCTTGCTCCACCAAGATAGAGAAATTTTCATTTTTGTAGCTCTCAAAATCAAAATAAAGTAGAATTAGTAACCCTTGAGAAAATAACCTGTCAATATTATCTCAAAAAGGGAATAATACCTTAGTTTCCAAAATGGAAAAACATACAGTTTCAGTTTCGTATAAATTCTTAGGAGTCCCATACAAAAGGGAATCTATATTAAGGTAAAACTTTGGATTTTAAACAAATCCGAATTCTGATACAAGATGGATCTCGTAATTAGGGTTTACTACTCCTTATATATATATACATGAGATACCGGACGAAGCAGAGACAGATTATTCTGCCTCCGTACGGTTCGGGAACCGCCGCCCTAGGTTTTGTATAAGAAATTCTCCTGAATCGCGACAAATCTTCCTGATCTGTCTAAGATTCACTTCAAGAACGTCTGTAAAGGGTTGAATACGTTTTTGAATCAAGTTTTTGTGGAATTAATTCGTTATGACAAGAAGTAGAGGAAAGCCAATAGCAAATCCTACTGTTCCACCAAAAGAGAGATACACATCAAGGAAAAGCAACAATTATCAACGTGATTCATCTCTTGGAATCACTTTTTATGACAAAGAGTGCTATCATCTCTATCTTACCATCAAAGATAGGCCTCTCATTGTAGAAAGACAACTCGTTGATAGTACGAGATTTGAAGATGTGGTAAAATATGTAAGATCCTTTAATTTGGGAAACATATTTGATGGTCATGGGAAAGCTTATGAAGGAACAGTCAGAGAATTATATGCCAACATTCATGGAACCAATGATGAAAACTTCAGCTCAATGGTCGGGAAACCAGTAATAGATGTAAACTGTGATCTCATAGCATCTCTCACATGTCTGTCTAATCAAGGTATCTCACTGCCTAGACCTGTGAATGCTAGACCACACAAGAGATATATTTCCATGAAACTTATAGGTCGTGAGATTCCATGGGAACGCAAGTTTCCAACAGAAGATCTATCTTTAGAGTTTAAAGCCTTTGGAAAGTCTTGTGTGGCTAACCTATGTCCTTCCATGATGATCAAATCTGTGTGGAGTTACGACTTTGCAGAATTGATTTACTATTTAAGGAGCGATCGAGAAATAAACCTGTGTGATATGATTCTGTATTACATGAGGGAAATGACTCGCAATGGCAAAAACCTTGGGTTTCCATGTCTTATTGGAAGAATTTGTGATCTTTACAATATTAAACCCTCAGGCAAATTGCTTGGTGAGCCTCAGCCACTCATTGATAGCTCCATTAGCAAAATGTTAACCAATGTTAACAAACGCAAGAATAGTGAAAACCAGGGTGATGAAGAATCAAGTCATTATGCAGAAGAAACTCACAACAATAGCAACAATGAAGCCGTGAGCCTACTTCACACCGTTATCAAAACATAAACGTCTTGAAGATAGTGTTATTTGTCTACATAAACAACTCGATCTAATTGCTTCAAAACATCCTGATCTCAAATATAAGATGGATCTTACTATGGCATTTTGGAGCAGTTCTGAAGAGTTAGAAAACACTACTGATTGTGAACACAGATAATTCTTTATTTGTTTTCGTTTCTTAGTAGATTATAATAGATGGTTCCTTGTGAGAACTTGTTCTTACTTTTGCCTAAGGAATATAAACTATATCTAAAAGTAGTTTGCCTTTTCATGCTTTTTAGAGTTTTTCAGGATGTACTATTTTATTTCATTAATAAAAGTTCTTTTTAGATAATTATTAATGATGTTTGCAATACTTGATTTGTCTACCTCAATCTTATTGCAATACACACTTTTATTGCTTTGGTGATAACACAAAGTTGTGTCATGTTACAAAAGTTAAACTTTTTCTCACGATCAAGAAACTTTTGATTATATGATTTTTAGGGTTTCATAAGCTTTAAAATCATATACTCTTTTCCAAAAAATTGGCTAAGTAAAGGAGATTGTAAAACAAAGAAAACTTGATACATTAAATTGTTTGTCCAAGTTAGGCTTTGTAGTTCTTTATTTAATAATACCACATGGGGGAGAGTTCTTAAATAAGCTTGCACTTAATAACAAATCTTTTTGGGGAGCGTGGATGTGGAATATTAGGAGAAAAGTGTATCTATATTTCTCAAAAGATGAATCAACTTAGAAATCCTCGTCCTGATTTCCTAGTTATGTCATCTTAAACTTGATATGCGAGTACATCCTTGACTTTGACTATCTTTATAGGCTTTGAAACCCTAAGTCTCAACTAGTTTGTCATATTTTTGTGAAAAAAATAGGGGGAGAAGACATATGGTTTCTTGTTCTTGTGGTTCATAACCATAGGGGGAGAACGCCGTATTGCTTACTTATGTACTTTTTCGAAAGTATCAAGTAAGGGGGAGTAAATATTGGGCTTGATACCAATGTGGCAAAAAGAGGTATAAAGATTAAGGGGGAACTTCGTATCAAGAATGTGTAAATCACTTTATGAGTTTTGGTACACGTACTTTAAAGTTGCTCTGATCCTTACTCTTTGCACAAACGACATGTGAGATTAGCATATTAACCCATGTAAGCTTGAGCGTACCTTTGTGGTTGTTTGAGCTGGATATGTTGTGGTGCTGTCTACGAGTTTTTCAACAGGAGTTAAAAGAACACATCAAAACTCAATGGAGAAGTTGAAGAATTCAAGAAATTAAGATACATCCGGGTTAAATCTTTATTGTATATGAAAAAGAGGGGATATCGAGATATACCACCAACTTTTAGTTTTCGTGAACCTAGTTGATTTAGGTTGTTTGAACGATCTCACAAATCAATATTCAAACAACAACCTCTGCACTTTGCTTGGCTCCCGGAATGTTCTATGCTTCTTCCTTTTTAGGAATCTACCCTTGACACTGGTTACGGTTTATTGGAATGTGTTTTCTTG
This sequence comes from Papaver nudicaule, assembly GCA_023529015.1. Classification (NCBI taxonomy): domain Eukaryota; kingdom Viridiplantae; phylum Streptophyta; class Magnoliopsida; order Ranunculales; family Papaveraceae; genus Papaver; species Papaver nudicaule. Next base: position 14,634 of record JAJJMA010072701.1, read on the forward strand.
GGTATGTTGTAATTTCTCTGTAAATTTCGTGTACCTAAGGTGCGGCTTATGTAACACTCTCTTATATATAAAAAAAAAGCAGGCTTGTACTTTTAAAAAAAATAAAATCAACAAACTAAACACTCAATACCATCCCTCACTCCACATTGAACGGGAGCGTTACCTACTTTTCTATTGGTCGGGTGAAAAAAACTTGGAACGTGATTGGCCGGACATTTTATAATCATATTTTTGATTGCCCGGACATTTTCGGCCGTTCAGGTGTATTCAAATCTGTAAGATCAATGGATGTGAATCAATATATTTCGCTCACCCACGTAGGTAACTAAAGTATTGATCGTGATTGGTCGAAAATTTGATTTTTTTCGTTACACTCCATTTACACATTTTTTTTAAATCTTACATTAAATGTAGGGTTCACTTCGATACGGCAAACAAAGGAAAATTTGGAAACAAATATTTTTTTTTGGGTTAAAATAGGAAGGGAAACATTAACTCTAGGAAAGACCAGAAAGAGCAGCAGACTAAATTCGACAAAATATTTGTTTTCTTTTTTATCGGAAAAATAACAATTTAGAGTATTTGTTTGTGTGTTTTTGTTGTTTTTGTAGACAAAAAATAAAATAAAGATGGTAACAAATGTAGGCACTATATATTCTCGAGTTCCAATAGTAAAAAGCCTAAAACTTTCCTTTGTATAGAAAATACTCCGATATATGGAGTAATTATTGCCTTTATCCCTTTAACCTTTTCGCTTTGACATGGGTTTTTTCTTTTTAATTGATCTGATTGAAATTAGGGCATTCTTCAAACAAAGCCAATCTTTTGAATTTACTTTCGTCTGTAAGAGCAAGCACTATGGTGCACATTTTTGATGAATAGTAGGTCAAAAGACCTAAAACTTGTGTAAAAGTTGTGTCACAACTTAAAACTTGTCTCACATGTGCTACAAGTTTTAAGTCGTTTTTAAGGGGCGTACACTCAGTGTACACACCCTGCGGCCTTTCAGAGTACGCCTGCGGCCACTCAATGTACGCCCAGTTTTTGGCGCTCACTGAGTGTCCGCCCCTCGATTTTTTTTTTGTATAACTTTTCTTCCCTCACACCCCTCTTACACCCCATCTAAACCACTTATTCAGCTTTCTAACTGTCAATTAGAACCCTAAAAATAGAAAAATTTCTACGAGACGCTGTCTCGCACTCTACTAGGGTGCGCTACCCCCTAGACCCCCGCGAAGCGCCTACAAAATCAGGGGTTTGTTGAAAATATCCAACATTTCACATATTTTTCACTCTAACCCTCACTCAAAGTCTTTAATTTCGGTTTAATATGGTTAAGAATTTTACTACGGAGGAAGATATTGCTCTTACAAATGCTTATATAATCAACACGATGTAATTTAGATTTTATTTTATCACCACAATGCAACTTTATTTATTTTTAATGCAAGTATGATTGAGTGTAACAACTTAAAAATCGCATTTTGGGTGAAAACTATTGGGTGGGAGTATATTTGCAAAGTGTGAAAAATGATGTATTTATGGTCAAGGTCAAACCTTGACTGGGGGCGGACACTAAGTGGCCGCCCCCAAAAATTGGGCGGCCATTGAATGGCCGCCTCTCAACTATAGTAGTTGAGATTTGTCTTGCTTTTTTTTAACCTAAGATGTGAGTAAAAAACACAAAAAAGGTGCACCATCTGACCATAGTGCTTGCTCTAACTCTTCTCTCTCTCTCCTCTAGCAGCCCTTTTCCCAAAGAAAAAAACCCCTTCAATGGCAATCATCAACTACTCAGATCTGGTCCGTTTTGGGGCCGAATCTGAGCAAATCTTCTTTCCTTTTACTGTTTTTCTAGTTTTTTTAGTGTTTTAGTTTAGTTTTTGATGTTTTCTACTCATCTTTTGGTGAGTTATCTACACCGTTTCGGTGGTTTTATCTACTCTTCTCAAGAGGTTTATCTAGGCTTTAATGGTCGTTTTTGGGTTATTTGGGTTTCAAGATCGCTTGTGATATGCTCCAATGACGGAATCTTCATCTTTGTTGTCTCCGACGACGGAATCTTCACCGGAATCTTCATCTATGAATTATCCGGCGCCGGAATCTTCATCAACGGTGTGTTTCTGACGATGGAAGCTATGTCATAGGTTTTAAGAGATTTGAGCAAATTACTCTTATTTTGGGAGCATCTCTTTTCCAAGAAGAAAAACAATTCAAATGGTTGGATTATAATTCCATGAAAAACCATTCTTCTACCTATTTAATCGGATCTAATTCATACTTATATTTGTCTACCTCCAGTAATCCTTCTCTTTCTCTTGTCGGATTTCTCGGGATTGTACTTTTACGATGTGTTCTTTTATATTCTCTTATTTGGATCTTAAACTCATTGTATCCAAAAAAAAAAAAAAAGTGCTTGCTCCAAGGCTGTAAAACTAATGCAACATTCACTTTGGGGGCGTTTTCCATTACTGATGAGATCATTTTAAGCTCTATGGAGAACAAGAAGAACTGGTCTTGATTCTACTAATCGTGATGTTATCGAAGATATGCTTCATCTTGACCATGCAAACGATCTTGATCCGGTAATTACTAAATCCCTCTGTTTGCTTACAGTCAATAGTAATTACGGAGATTGTATTTTGATTTTTGTAATTTGTAGGTTTAGCCCTTTTTTCTGATTTGTATATGAATGTCCTCTCTTCTTCGTTTATATTGATTTTGCAGGTAAACTCGAAGATTTAATAATCTCAGATTTTTAAGTTTTAGTTATTTTCTTTGTATTTTTTTTATTTTGACACGCATGTTCTAATTTTTTCTTTCATACTGGTTATTGGTTAATCGGTTATTAGTGTTTATCTGTGTTTCATTACTGATTTGAAAATTTCTTATCTTCTGTAAAATGGCGCGCGGCATATAGGTAAGTGTTATAAAATTTGGGTTGGACATCAGCGTTCATACTTTGATTTGTTTTGTTTTGTTTTCCCTGTTCCTGCAACTAGATATCTACCAAGGTCTTTACCATAAAGTTTTCTAATTTTTTGTTTGTAGTTTGATATTTGACAAAATGTTTAGATTAATGCTTTTGAATTGATAAACTTCTCAGGGTCTTCCAATGAAACATTTTTTGCATCCATAATTGATGTCTTTGCTTTTGAATTCAATTCCAATTAGGTGTTTGTATGTCATGTGGGGGAGAAACCAGAGTATGGAGGCAAAATAAAGTGGCAAGAAAACTTATTCCACGTGCTACCAAGATAACGCAGGCCGGCATGGCCTGGCTGAGAAACTCAAGTATGAATGCAACCTTGTTTCAGTTTATTTTCATCGATTATGATTCATTTTCAAGGATTTAATTGTTAGTATCTATGAACAAATTCATTTTGGGGCAAAATTAAAAACCCTCAACAACTGTTTACTGAAATTATAAGCTTATTGGGTTGAGTAAGATTTAGGAACAAAACACGTCATCTGTTTGATGATATGGTTCGATAGGTTTCTTTACTCACTACTTATGAATTTGTCATTGATGACATTGTTTTGTGTATAATATTGTTGGTTTGCACACACCGCAGTTTTGAGGCAATAGTTCACGTTAGGTTTGTTGAAACAAGATGCATATTACAAATGTGCGCCTAAAATTAAAAGTTTCGTAATACATGTGATTCATTCTTTAATTCATCTTTTGATGTACACCTGTGCTGAGAATTACAATTGTTTTGAAAGACCGTTTGTGGGTTGATCTTATTTTCCTTGCCAGGTTCAATCTTTACATGAAGAAAGAAACTCGATTCTTCGGCCTGTAAATGTTGGCGAGATATCCTATTATCGGTGGACTTACCCTAGGTTAATTGGACAAACCCGAGTCTTCGTCCTGTAAATGATATGGCGAGATATCCTATTATCGGTGGACTTACCTTGGATGACCTAGGTTAATTGTTTAGTAACTGCCACAGATTGTGTACACTGTAATGTTGAAGAGTACGAATATTGGCCGTCGTAGTTGCGGTACACTTGAATACTTTTGCTGTACAACAATTTCGTTCCTGATTATTCTTGATTTGTCAATTTTTGGATTTGGATTCTTAAGCTGACTCCATTTTTTTTATCCTATTGTTCTAGAAGCGGTTACAAATAAAGTCTGAGATCAGTTCTTTAACTTAGAGTATGAACTTGCTGTTGTGATATCAAAGGCGGGAAAATGTATTGCAAGAGCAGCTGATTCTCAAGAAAGGATTCAAAAACAAATACTGAGCTTGAGGTATTATAATTTTCTGCATCTAAATTTGGAGATTAACTCTACCCTCATCTGATTATGAATTTGGAGATTTTGAGATTAAAACTAAACAAACCGTAATCTCATAATCATTCCCTTTTGATTTTTTATACGTTTAGGTGCAGATGGGTTGGATTCTTCGGGTAGTGATGATGATACTGTTCTAACATCTTCCAAAGGTAATTTTGATGGGTTTTTGTTTTGGTACCTGATTTATTGTAAATTAAGGTTTTTCGTAGGTTTTTGTTTTGGGTGTGTATTGTGGTGAAGAGTTCAACAAGTAGAGAAGTGAAAAGGCTTCCTGGTGCAAAAATTAAGAAGAAAGTATGTTTGGATTCTGTTTTCTTTGAATATAAATGTCTGAGTTGATTAAAAGATGGGTTTAAGTATATTGTTGAATGAGTTGTTCGTTCTTTTTGAAAATTTAATGAAATTTAAACATGGATTTGATTGATGTGTTTGCTTGGATTTGATTCATGTGTTTGTTTGGCTTAAATTTTGTATCTTGGTCCCAGATCCTTGACCCACTACTTGCATTGTGTTGTATGATGTTGAGGATAGCATTTGATAGATGAGTATTTGGTCTAATTTGTTTTTAACAAGAGTGTGACAAGTATTTGGGTGTTTATAGACACTCTTTTGACACCTATATAGTGGGATGGAATTGTTAGGGTAAGACTGGTATAATAGTGAGTGTATTTAGAATAATGAGTGCATTTTTAGTAATTCAGTTATTAAACTTGCTCAGTGTTTGAGAATGTGGAACTTCAATTTTGCAGAGAACAACCAGTATAGCTGCGAAAGACAAAGGCTGCAGTGCCTAAGAACCTCTCCCCCTTATGTCCTAAGACAGTATTCTCTGAATGGAATGTTAATCTTGGGAATCTGTGTTTTAATCTTATGTGGTACCTTTGCATGATTTTGAAGGCGATTACAGAATGTAGCTCAATTTTTTTATGGCTACTTTTCAGGTATCTGCTGTTGAATTCCCTTTTTTTCTATGTTGATGGCACAATTGCAGGTAACATAACAACTTATCTTTCCTCTTGGATTCACCTGGGTCACCAATATATGCTGCTCGATTAATAGTTTGTGATGGTCGGATTAAGGTAATGAATTGGGGTTTCATATAAATATGTGTTCCTGCCTTGGACATGGGCACTAATGCACAGGTATTCCCATCTCGGATAACTACTCATTAGATGCATGTTTATGATCATTTTGTTGTGTTTCACATCTTTATTTCTGAAACTTAATGTGGGTATTTTGGATGAGTAATTGAAGTGCCGTGGTTACTTTCTTGCTATCGTTACAGGAAGCCCATGTAAGTAATCATCGTAACCTCGATTGCTCATGTACATAGATGTTTGTTATAACTTGAAGTGAGCATACAGATTTACTCCTGGGTTGTATTAATTCTTCTTACTGCTAATGTCTTCGTTTTTGCTTAAATTTTTGGGTTTCTTATTAAATGTTCAATTTGTCAATTTTTGTATGTGGTTGACTTTCATAAAAGTTCTAGAAAATGGGCTCAATTTTGCATACGAAAAGAGCCCATTAAGTGTGTGAGAGTAAAACAGAAAGATAAAGATCATTTCTTGCACAAGGTCTCTGCAAAAAGCATCTATTTAAATCTACCTTCTTTAATAGTAAAAGATGCCAACTAATTCTTCAGCACCTTATAATTCGAATTATGCAGTGTCTTTCTCATTTCTCTCATTCCAGGTGGCTATGTCATCATGAATGAATGGCAACTTCACTTCCATAACACTTCGGGTCTGTTTTGTAGGGTACCCTGGCATTTTGTAGTGGAGATCAGACATCCCAAATAAAAGAACGAAGAGGAGAAGTAAAAGGAATGGAACTGGCCACTAATAATGATGAAATGGATACGAATTTGAATGAACTTTTATGATAGAGAAGTCTGGTACAGTGTGGTTAATAAGGTTGCTGATGGACAGCCAAAGCTTGGGACTAACTATACAGTTCCAGATAATTGCCTTCTACGAGGGCATTGTAAGTATAACCAACCACTTTGTTCATTTATAATGTTTTGTTGCCTGAGTTTTATTAAAATTACACTATATGAGCGTGACAACCACGGTTAAAAGATATTTAAAGGTTAATACCTTTTGCAAGAGGAGATGAAGAGGTATATGTAGTTTTTTCCTCTGATTTAAAATAAATTTGAGTTGGTGTGGTCTTTATATCATCCTCTTAATTTACTGACCTTTCAACAGAAAGTTCGTTGACAAGCTTCAGTTATGTGTTTATATAAGTGCGGTAATTATGGAATATAAAGATGAGAAGTTGAGAGGTCAACTTGCCATTAAAGAATCTGTGATTGGCCAAACATATCACCCTAGAGGTAATGATGGATATGCTGATTTCGACAATTCCCAGCCGCCTTAATGTTTTGGATCTTCAGGTATGAAATTGAAATTCGGTCGACACATAGTACTTTTCTCTGAAGCTCCTTGCTATTTCGTCTTTCGTATCGTACAAATACTACATCTCACCAATCCGTAGTACTTCAACAAACCATGTTATCCTCTTTAGCCACTCTATATCAGTACATTTCTAATTTTTCGTATGAACTTGAAAGTTTACTGATATATACATTTGCCTGGATACCAAGTACCAGGTTACGTGGTTAGTGAAGGACATGTATTACATTTTGTTTGTGATTTAACAATTGCTGGTGAGTGTCGTTTTTTCGCCAAACCAACCCAAAGGTACTTATTTTTCCTCACCTTCTTTGTTAGAAACATAAAATTGATCATAGTTCCTTATATATGTCAGAAGAATAGAATTGGATATTATGTCCCTTTGGATTAAGCGCATGATTCTATTCATAGAAAGGACTTGCATTTATTTTGATTTTTTTTTAATGGTATTTTGATGGTGAATGGTTTATGGAGGATAACTCTTTTACCTATTAAGTATCTTTGCGGAGAAATTTAACTGTTCGAGCTTTTTCGGAAGTTATTATTCTTTTTTAAACCACGGATCTGTGGCGCAATAGTAGCGCGTCTGGCTCTGAGTCGGAAGGTTACGTGTTCGATTCACGTCAGGTCCATCTCCTGAATTTAACCGCATTCTACAATCATTTATTGGCATTCTTTAGTTTGAATACCTTGTGATAAAACCATTTATGTTCCCCGTCATACCCATTTTTACTTACTTAAAGTGGAATACCTCTCCTAACTGATGTGTGTTGGTGTCTGATCAAAATTCCAGATGTGAGTTTAACAGTAGCTTACATTGCTTATTGCTTTTCAATTGTATTACCAGAATGTCATTGAATGATGACGCCATAAGGTACTTTGTGTTGCTCTATTGGCATTATTACCAGTATGACATAATATTGGTTGTCTTTGAATAAATGTTTTAGATTTAAAGATTATCTTAGAGTTTCTAAGTACAGGGCAAGTAAAGTAGACAATTTAATTAAGCTGGCTTACAAGATAGATGGACCAGAATTCCCAGATGCAAGCCTGGACATGTCAGACAATGAGATAAGCAAGTACCTATAATGCAAAGTGCTTGACAGGTTTAAGATTTATGCCAGATTATGTTAAGAATTGGTCCCTTTTTCATTTATGGATTACATTTTCTCTCATTTGTTTGCATGTTTTATTATTAGGGACAGGAAAGATGCAACCGATGTTTAGATCGGTTACTATTCTTTGTCGAAGAAGTATATATGGTGGTGAATGAGAATGAATCAGGTGAACAATGTGGTACTGAATTGCCAGGAAAAAGAAGGTAAATCAGTAACTGATTCTTTTTAAGACTTTTGTGTGTTATTGTAGGATTTCAATGGCATAACAGAAAAGCATGTTTCAAAGGTTTAGCCGAAGAATGACGACCCAAGCTTGGTTAATAGGAACACAAGGCGACACATATTTACACTATTTCACATTAATTAATTACCAAGACTAATTCTTGGATATACTATTTGGGATTGATGTATTTGTACAAATTCTTAGCAACATTAGCTTAATTTATACACAGTTTCATTCGCAGGGTTTAGGTGGTGGGGGATTAGCTCAATCCTGGCTAGGGCTGATATCAAGGAGGTATACATTTTTCTTTCTTCATTTTAAACATGTATCCATGCTTAGCAACATACTAATATACACTTCTTCTTAAGAGGCAAATCAAGGAAAACTATCCTGCAATTGCATGGCTTCATGGGATTGAGATTGAGTATCGTGCAATTCTAACGGTTTCTTGATTAGTAGGTAGGTGATGGTGTAAGAAGACAATGGATTTACGAAACAATCCAATTTGTGACTACCACTTTTGTGTTACCATTTGCTACAAGTCTTAGGTGGCAACCCCCATATATTCTATTTCTAAATTCCCAAACAAAAGAAGCAAAAAACTTCATTACTTTGTCAAACGACCCCTTATGCTACAATTTCCTCCCTTTTCTTCTTTCTTTCTGTCTTCTCTAGAGATTCTGTCATTTTTTCCTCTCTTTTTTGATGATCTAAATTAATACCAGTCACTTGGATTAAATTTTGAATTTATGCTGTGAATAATGAAAATCCATTCTGACATCACGTAATGAATGAATTCTAAGAACTACACATGAACAACAAGCAAATTAGAAAATCTAATCCACTTAGTATTTATCAATAGGTATGTATGATTGTTAATCTAATTGAAAAGTATTTGTTTACTTGATGAAAAAATAAATGGGACGGGGAAGAGTTCCATGAAATCAGTCGTGATTGATTTAATTGAAGAATATATATAGAGAACCCATATAACTTTCGTTGATGAAAAGTTCCATGGATCTGGTTTCAAGTTAATTTGTTGTATGATTTTCACCTACAACAATCATTATCTACTAGTGAATCAAGGCTTTATGTTTCCTCCCTTTCAATCGGTCCATTATTTCCACATCCATTTGAGTTAAGGAAGATAAAGAAGCAAGTAGAAGGTAGAAGAAGACACTGATGGTGGGGTCATAATTCCGGGTGATGTGGCAATGAGTTTAAGTGCCACCTAATATTGGTAGCAGTGGTATCAAAAAAATGGTAGCCACAATTATTTTTCGTTTAAAAGGGAGAGAATGCCTTACACTTGATTTATGTTATTTGATGACTTGCTCATTGCTTAATAGAAAAGATTAAAAAAAAATCGAGGAATCCGTCCAAACAAAAATACATTTCTTTAAATATAAAATTTACTCGAGAATGTAAGAAAAATAAAAGAAATAAGAAATCCGGGGCATTTCCTAAAGTAAGAAACTAAATTGCGCTAGTCTCAATTTTCGGTGTGGTGTGACAAAGGCGAATTATATAATGGATGTTGCAATTGCTAATTAAATCTATTGTTCATGTATTAAGTAGTATCAGTCTATCCTTTTAGAGTAGGTTAGCTTTGTTTCAACTAAGACATGTTCCAACGAATCTGAACTTCGCCCCGCCACTCCCAGTTAACAATTGCGATCTTATCGGGTGCGATCTTTCATATAAGTCCACAGAAAAAATAATGCAGGAAACCGCAATCTACAAATCATATTCAATTGCATAACAAGATAGACTAGGATGCATTGATTTTATAATACTAAAATTAATAAAGATTTTCTAATGCATTTAGATAAACAATATGCAATGTTGGATAAAAAACTAAATTGTGGCACATTTAAATTATGGTGTGGTGTGACGAAGGCGCGTCACACCAAATTAACAATTATCTTTTGGATAGATAGTAATTGTTGCTTAAATTGTATGTTGCAATTGCTGACTAACTCTGTTATTCATTTCTTAAGATATCAGGATCTATTTCTTTTTAGAGAAGGTTAGCTTCATTTCAATTAAGACATGTTCCATCGAATTTGAACGACCGGGGCGGGGCGAAGCCACGCCACCCCCAATCAACAATTATGATTTACCAGGTGCTCTCTCTCATATTATTCAACGGAAAAAATTATGCAGGAATCGTAATCCACAAATCATATTCAGTTGTATAACAAGATAAACTGTGTGCATTGATTTCAGATTACTAAATTAATTAAATATATAATTTGTATTGAAAAGAATTAGGTATGTTTTAATGCATTTGGATGACAAATTAACAATGTCGAATAAGAAATTTTAATCTATGTTGTGGCAAAACCCCGCCACAACAAATTAACAATTGTCTTATGAATATGGTAATTGTTGGTTTTGTTGTATTTTGAAATTGCTAATAATCTTAATTATTAAAGTTAATTGTTTTTTAGTTTTTTGAAGTAGACTAATTTCGTTTCAATTGAAGCATGTTCCATTGGATCTAAACAACTTGGGCGAGGAGAAACGACACCATTCTTAATCAACAACTACGAGCCTAAATAAGTATATACACATACAATGTCAATTTAATCATACTAGCCATAGCAAATAGCTTTGATTTAATAGATCGCATAATTCAAAACATGATGGATTTTTTTTTTTTTTTTTTTTTTTTTGTGGCTTTAGGAAATCAGATGGTTTTAAATAGGATTTAAGATATAGACCAGCATTTGTTATTGTTGTCTATTTTCAAACTTCTCATATTTAATATTCTGTAAAACATTGCACTAAGAGGCCATTTTATAATTTAAACTAAGAATGCATAACTTCCTAAAAAAATTACTTTTATAATCCAAAGGCTAAATACATCCAAATCTTCTATGAGTCAACTTCGAAGGTATTATTATCCTCTTTTTCCTATGATAAAGGTTATGCAAGTAAGTCGTGCGGCTGCAGGAGAAAGAACACTTTTTGCATTTTGATGTAATTACGTTTCTTACTGTTTCTTTCTCGTAATACGATATATATATATGTGAATTGAAGTTTAATAAATACCCTATCCTAACATATCAACCAATGATGAAAACATACAACAAACAATTTTTTTTTAGGAATTTAGGTTAATTATGTTTTGCATGGCAGCTTATCTCTTGAATTTCTTTGGAACAGTTTATTTTGTGCTCAGGGAGCGTTTTTCTTTTGATATTCAAAGTTAGTATTTAATGATTGTTAGTAAATTATTTATTTTTACTGGTTATTAGTAGGTTATCAAATACAGATCAATGATTTATGAATTATGCCTTTAAATACGAGAAAAGATCAATGATCTATGAGTATACTTTTAGACTCAAGAAAAGATCGCGGCAAAAGCCACAGACAATTATGAAGTTCTTTTCATGGACGAGTATACAATGATGAACTTAAGCTTAATGTTTTTTCGTGAACGGGTATGTTTTTTTTTTGTGAAAACACTTTGGCGGCAATCTATATTTTTCACTTTAATTAGGTTTTTTTTTTTCATTCTAACTAAAAACGCCCCACCACACTATAACAGGAATAATCACCCTACCCGGTGTGTAGCACGGGTTGCCAACTAGAAAATGATAATTTGTCAAAACATGCTAGAAATTTTACCTGGCTAATTCGGGGGCGAGCCAGTTTTTAATGGGGGCGAAGGCGAATCCAAAATAGGGTCACAATGAAGTAAAGAGGTCATCCCATATGAAATATATTTTTTTAAATACAAAACAACCCTTGATTAGTAGAGATTAATGATATGATTAGATGTTAACTAAATTTGATTAGCAAAAAATTATTAGTGTGAAGGGTTATATTATGGTTATCAAAAAAAAATGAAATTAGAATTTTTTGTTTGGAGAGAGAAGAAGGAAAGGGTTTAGGGGGGAAAAACTTGGGTTTACCCAAAATGAGTGATTCAAGTCCTAAAAACGATCGTGAGTTTCTCTTAAATCGTGTTGATCAATCATGTTTCAATAATATAAAAGATGAAGCCGCTATGGATATGTTGCACGATCAAACTCGATTGTACAATGAAGAACAAGACTCTCTTGGGTATGAAGATCCTCTTGATGCAAACGAGTCCCAAAAACACTCAAATGAACAACCCAAAGGTGAATACAACGAGGTATGCATCCTAAAATGTCGCGATTGTATGTAAAAATCCTTAAATCTTCAAAATCGTGCTTGTTTTTAAACCAGAGTCGTCATACACTGTGTCGAAAGCTCGACGATTTTTCCAAATCGTCGATGAATTTTTGATCATCATGACGACTCTGTATCTGAAACACACTCAGAGATGAACAATCGTCACTGGTTTTGTCCAAACCATGACGATTTAATGGCATGCAAATTTACGTGGGGCCATTAAATGCGGCTCGTCATGGTTGTGTTTATAACTGTGACGATTTTAGGGTCTCAAAAATATCCTCTCTGTCCCAAAAACCAACTAAATCGTCATGATATTTTTGAAAACCAAGACGATTTCCTTTTTGAAATACTTAAGTCGGCATATAACTTGAAGCTACCTTGACGACTCTTGTGGTATTTCTGATGACCTCTTTCTATGTAGTTACCTATGTTGGATGCAGACGAATTAGACAATCAACCAGAAGCCCTCATAATGAGAACTGAAGATACCACCGACTTTTATATGACTAATGAGGTATGCCACCGTTGTTTTTTTCCGCACATGTTTCCATGTCACTTGATTTTTGTCCTTTGTTTGAAATTTATCATCTTTGTTAATGTAGACATGGGAAAGTAGAGATGAGGCGGTAGAGTGGGCTAAAACGAAAGCAAAAGAAATAATGTGCGTGGTTGTGCAGAGTAACAGTGTAGGAAAGACTTATGTTCAAATGATTTGCCAGCATGGACGCAAATTTGAAAGTCACAAGAAAAAGGGTGATGTGTACGTGCGGAAGAACACCAAGCGAAAAGTGTCCAGGACTAACTCAAAGAAGACGGAATGCCCTTTCAGGATGATATTTAATAAGAAGAGAGGTAGTGACAATAGGTGGTATTTGAAGAGCATAGTATGTGGTTGGCACAACCATCCGGAACCTGATTCTCTTGTTGGATATGCTTATGTTGCGAAGTTGAGTCAAGCGGAAATTGATATAGTGAAGGAGATGAAAGGAATTGCACCGCAAAAGGTTCTGAGTGTGATTAAAGAGAAGTTCAAAGGCAACCTTTCCACACTAGCCCAAATTTACAACGCTAGAACAATGTTACGAAGGGAGGCATGGGATGGAAGATTGGTTATGCAACAATCGGTTTGGTTGGCAGAGAAACACAACTATTACATTAATCAAAGGGTCGGGATGAAAGACAAGGTAACACACATTTTCCTAGCTCATCCCAAGATGATAGAATTAGCTCTGTGCTTCCCTCAGATATTGATGATGGATTGCACTTATAAAACCAATAAGTACAATCTGCCTTTATTGAACATCGTGGGTCAGACATCAGAGAAATTGGCATTTACTGTGGCTTGGTGTTTTATGCAACACGAGACAAGGGACGACTACAAGTGGGCACTAAACGAATTGAAAAAAATCTACAAGGGTCAAACTCCGGGGGTGATAATAACGGATAGAGATACTGCATTGATGGGGGCAGTACAGGATGTTTTCCCGGATGCACAAAATTTCCTTTGCACTTGGCACATCCAACAAAACATCTTAGCAAGAACAAAGATTCATTTCCAAAAGCCCTAGGGAAAGACGGGTTGCGAGCGTTCGGAAGAGGAAGATGACCGAAGGAGTAAATTGTCTAAAGATGAACTAAATGAGGAAAAAGATAAAGATGATGCTGAATACGTAGCGGGG
>JAJJMA010072702.1:0-26710 GCA_023529015.1 Papaver nudicaule
ACTTTTCTTATAGAACCTTCACACTGAGGGAGGTGTGGGAACAAGATGTATCCAGTGTACCGTACACTCATTCTTAATTTTTCTATTTTTTGTGGAAAGAAAATCTCTAGTTATTTATAACTTCTTTCCCTCAAAGGGATCTTTACTAAGCTGTTTAATTTATTACTTGTCACGGTTATTGACATGTATTTCTGAAATTGTATGTGTTGCAATAGGTCTTGGAAGCACCCCATGGCGATTTATTAACTTGCATGGAACTTGCAAAGGTATTTAATCAGTGGGAAATGGCTATATAGAGCATTTAGTACATAGTTCGATGACCTCTATCTGCACTTATGCATTGGTCCTCATGTTATAAACTTTGGTATCAGGTTGCAGATCTAATTGTTTTTGTAGCGTCAGCCGGTTCTTTGTGCAATGAAGTCAATACCTGCTCTTATATTGATTCATTCGGAAGCCAATGCCTATCTGTCTTTAAAGCGCTTGGTTTGCCAAGCACCGTTGTTTTTATTCGTGTAAGTATAGGCTGTTTATGTTAGCTGTTTACAGGTTTCCAATTAGAAGGACCTCTTTAATTGAAAAATGTATTTTTTTTTTCTAGGATCTTCCTCTGGATCTTAAGAAAAGAAATGATTTGAAGAAGACATGCATGTCTAGCCTCACATCTGAGTTTCCTGATTCTAAGTTCTACCCAGCAGATACAACAGAGGAGCTGCACAAGGTTGTACTATATGTGTAGGAATAACAGTGACGATTCTTATTTGAACTGATTTTGCGGCCAGTAAATCTTAAGTCACTTAAACTTGGTTTTTCTTGTGCAATATTTTATTTTTCCTATCAATTGGCTGCAGTTCATGTGGCTATTTAAGGAGCAGCGGCTCACTGTACCTCTTTGGCGAAGTCAACGCCCTTACCTTATGGCTCACGAGGTATTCATAATCTCTTAAGTCTTAATGTTAGTGGCTCTTCTCATCCATTTGCTTTTGGCATCCTTATGTAGGATTTCCATGCATGGTATTAGATTAATTTCTGTCATTCATTGAAAGATGATGCTCAAGTCTTCTGCTCTAATTTGTCAATATGTCCTATGGAGAGGCTACATAAATTGTTACTGGGATGGTGATGCATTCTTAGTTGTGTGGCACTTTGTAGTGGCTGTGTAATTAATTGAGTACATCTTTGAAGGGTCCAAAGTTTGGGCTTTGAGAATGCCACTCACACAAGGGTTTATAACTTATACACTAAAGAGATTCAGATAAAAATTCGAGCCACATGTTCACTGTTATCTGCTGGATTTGACGAGACCATCCTGCCGATCCTGTTTACTTGATTCATCATGCGGTCTCACTCTGTTCTGTTAAGCCTTTTTATGCTTGGTTACAAAAAGGAATTGTTGCTCCACATTCATGTAATGCCCTCATCTCTTAGCTTAAATGCTTTGCACATACAACCCAACTGCTTTAAGCTATCAATTGCAGGTTAAGTTAATAACAAATTCCCTAGTAAACATATCTCCTGATTTACCTCAAAGCAGCATGTCATAATTCTAGAGAGTTCTCCTTGTGAGTTTTGTGTAAGTTTCTAATCTTTGTGCTATTGCGTGTCTTATGTGTGCTTTTCATCTATCCCTTTCTCATATCATATGAAGCAATTGCTTGAAATTATGGGCTGCTTGTAATCTTCCTTGTAATGGATTTGCTTAAAATTTGGGTGTTGGATCTTTTTGTTGATTTTGCTGTTTATTCAAAGTCTGCTCTTTGCTTTGGTTGTTTAAAATGTGTTCAATTATCTTACTGTAGGTTGATTTGATAATCAATGATGGAAATCCTGGACTCTGTACCCTCCTCCTCTCTGGATATTTGCGAGCACATGACCTTTCAGTGAACCAATTGGTAACTTCTTGCATCCTTTGAGCTTGGGCTTGCTAAATGACAGATGTTCATGTGCTTATCGTTTGTCTTTTGAGTTAGGTTCATGTGTCAGGTTCAGGTGACTTCCAGATGTCAAAGATAGATGTTCTCCAGGATCCCAATTCTTTGAAGGCAGAGACAGGTCAGGACTTGATGGACTCAGATGAGTTACATGGTATAGAGGTATGTATATCTACCGGAATTAGTTACAGTTTTAGATGTCTTTCTGCTCTTTTGAATTAGTTAAATCACGGTTTATCTAGCCAAAAAAAAAAAAGGGTTCTTGCTTCATTTATCAGCGTTCTGAATTGCCTTGCCATTTCAATGTTGCGTTGAATTTGTCTCTTAGATGATATAAAAGTTTGTAATCACCTTGTAGCTTTCGTAAATAGTAATACCCATAGATATAGACAACCGAAGAATCTATATTTCTGGTAGTTGACGAGGTAGGAAATGATGCCACATCCAATTCACTTTTTTTCCATTTCCATTGGCACCTCATGCAGAGGCGAAGCCAGAAATTTACTCTGGGGATTGCTGAACTCGATTAATATCCAATGATAGATAAAGGGGTGGCTCCTGTTCTTGTTATCGTCTTATCAAGCTTTTTTTCTTTGTTTGGAGATGTTTTAGTTGTCTTGTTTATAGCATTTTAAAATATCCAGACTATTTATGATCTATCGTATCTCTCTTTATATACAGATTATTCACTCTTTATTTCCTGATCCGGCAAAGCAGCAGTCTTTGGTCATCGAAAACGATCCTAAACCTGATTTAGGGGAACAGGTAACCTTACCAATTTTTTCGTTCTCTTACACTCTTTACGGTGTATCAATCATCTCTGGAAAATTGCTCCCAGGTACGTCCACTAACCACTTGGTGTTTGATATCAGACTTGGCCAACAGAGTTGGAAATGACTGAAGCAGATGAGAATCAGAGACGAAGCATGATTAACACCTTTGAGAACCAGGTTCTTGTTTTATTTGTTTATGCTGCACATCCAATTTACGCTTTCGATGTTTTGTGGTGTAGATTGGTTGCTGTGATTTCCTGAAAACATTTGTATCATTTGGCTGAAGCAGGCTACTGAATTTTTTGATGGCGAAGATAACCAGAACTCAGGGAGTGATTGCTCCCACGTTGAAGACCAAGAGGATTGTTCAGATGAAGATGTTGATATTGATACTGTGGTGGAGGTGAGTGATTTATGTAGCACCACTATTAAGGTTTGGTCATAATTCTTTGCAGTTCCTCTTGTTTTCACATGGTCCTCCTTTTCGCTGCTCACTGCTACAACTCCTATAAGCTAAAATACTTTCTCTATCTGCGCTATGTAGAGAAGTTAGGGTACATGATTTTATTTGGAAAATGAATCCATTAAATTGTGACGCTGTCATCTTTTTTCAACTGAAAGTCACACTTAGTAACATGATATATTTTTGTTATTCATTTCTGTATATATTTTGTTTATGTTGGCTCTTCGTATCTTGACTAGCGTACTTGTATCATGTATGTGTATGCTCTGTGTTATTATTTGGGGTATGTTGTTTGGGGCGAGGTGGTGGGGTATATTATGTCGGATGGCGAGCACTGAGGCTGATTTGCGCTGCCAAGCTGCCAAACGATACCCTACATACTGTTCAAAGCCCTAAATATAGCACCAATACTTGGTGCATTTATTTCCCAAAAGTTATTTCTTGATTGGCAGGCCAAGCATGCCCAGCCAACTAACACTCAGTCTGAGTGGAACTTGGCTTCAGAAATTATTAAGGGGTGGTATTGAGCTTTTGGGCAGAGTTGCCAGAGAAAGCCAGCTATTTAGCTTGTGGAGCTTCAAAAATCTACTTCTTTTTTGGTGCGCTAATGAGGTTATTTAATTAGCTCTCTAGAACTATTTTAATGCCCTCAAACTTGACAGGAGGACGAGGACACTACAAAGGCAATGATTCGAGATGAGATTCGGAAAGTACATGATGCACATGCAGAAGATAAAGGTACACCTTTTTTTTTATTTTTTTTAATTTTTTTCTGGCATTGGATGGTTACTGGTTATTTATTTTCCCACCTATATTATTCTGTGGCGATATGCAAAAACCTGTCTCTTTGTTTTTCCGTTAAATAAGGATACACCATTACACCGAGACACTAGAATGAATTTTTTTGAATATTCCCAAGTAAACCATCTTTTTGCGACATCGATTATCTTCCACTGGAAAAGTTTGTCAGTTATGCAATCGACATTGGAGCCCTGGAAAGTCTATAAAGTTATACAATGGTAGTGTAGGACGACCAGCTGAACAAGTCCCCTTAGTTTGATCAATTCAAACAAGTCTAATAGTTTACGTTTCTATTTTTTGTTTAGTGTTTAATCAGGACACTGAGTTCTAGTTTACTTCCTGTGTAAGATGATTTCGTTTTCCTAATCCTCGTTGTTTTAGGAATTAAAATTTTCTTTAAGTTTCTAAGTTCTGTTTGAATGTGTGATTGCCTTTTCATGGCCAAACTGTTTTAAATACTCTTTATATAAAAACATTTAAGCATGTCTTGGGTTCTGCATGTGAAGATTTACTTAAAGGTTCAGCCTTTCTTTCGATATGCAAAAGTGCCACTCATTTAACTTAAACCTTTCAGTCTCTCGTTGGCGGGTTTAATTGTACGATCTTCTTCCTATTTCGCTAATTTCGACTCACATAGTTTAAGTAGTAGAAGTATTTGACTCATTTTAAACAAAGCTCACCGAGACAACTCAAGCACCAGACATGAACTCAACATGGTTGCATTAGATACCTAGATTGCTAACATAAAATCGCTGCACTGCACCCATAGATTATTAACATAAAATAATGGTTGCATTAGATTACTAGTATAAAATCAGAAGCTGGCTTAACTGCCACGTTTACTTCTTGTCATCTCAGAATACCCAGATGAAGTGGATACTCCTTTAGATGTTTTGGCTCGAGTGCGTTTTGGCAAGTACCAAGGTCTCAAATCTCTTCGAACTTCTGTGTGGGAGGACAAGGTCAGTAGCTTCTAGCCTAAAGTTATCTTTCTCTTGTAGGAATTGATTTTTGAACTTAAATGATATGATTTTTGGTTTTTATGAATGCCAGAATCCTCTGCCTCCTGAATATGCTAGAATATTTTCGTTCGGTAATTACAAGGCAACACAGAAATGTGTGCTTGAAAATGCCAGAGACATTGGGCAGCGTAATGTGGATGAGTGCATTCCTGCTGGGTCTTATGTAAGGGTTCATGTGAAGGACGTGTCGGTTAGTGTTGCTTTGAGACTCTGTTCTTTGATGAAGTCAATGCCTGTGGTTGCGAGTGGACTCTTGGAGCACGAGTCCAAGATGTCCGTTCTCCATTTCAGGTAAAATCTCTCACTCTCTCTCTCTATGTGTGTTTTCATTGTTAATAACTCAGCATGCCTAAGAAAAGTTAGCCTCTCTTCAGTACTTGTGTGGTTTCACCGTTAATAGCTCAGCATGCCTAAGAAAAGTTAGTCTCTCTTCAGTTCTAAAGAATGAATAACAACACGCTTTCTCATTGATCCTTAAAAGAAACAATCAAGTCTCCGTAATTCGAATGGAGATCCTATGCATTAAATTTCATACCTTTATAAGGTTTGTTAAATGTAATTCATTCTGTTTCAAGACATTCTTTTTTTTTTCTGTTTGTATGCAGCATAAAGAAACACAAGTCGTACCACTTCCCCATCAAAGGAAAGGAATCTCTGATTTTTCATGTGGGATTTAGGCAATTTGTTGCTAGGTAATTTCTTGAAAGTCGAAGCATTCTTATTATTCGTTACATATTTTCCTTATGTAAGAATGTTAAAATAAATGAGTTTTGCAGGCCAATATTTTCTTCAGATAGCCTGAACTCGCATCAGCACAAAATGGAAAAGTTTCTTCATGAAGGACAGTTTTCGATTGCTTCTGTATATGCACCAGTTACTTTTCCTCCTTCGCCCTTGATAGCTTTGAAGAGGAGGGATGGAGAAGTTGGCTTCCCTGCTGTTGCTGCTATTGGGGCACTAAAGAGTATTGACCCAGAGAGGATTATACTTAAGAAAATCATATTTACTGGGTGAGTTATAATATTCCTGTTTGCTTGTTGTATATGGTGATCAGAAATCATTAGAGTTTTATACACTTAACACTTGAAACTTTTTGATCATATTCATGGTTTCCGTTTGTAGTTACCCTCGAAGGGTGTCTAAGCTAAACGCTACAGTGCGCTATATGTTTCACGATCCCAAAGATGTGTCATATTTTAAGGTAATTGAAATGTTTCACATGATGTATATTAATTGTTACTTCTTACTCGAAGTTTGTAAGATTGAATGGATGTTGATTCTTTTAATGTGGATGGTGAGCAGCGCTGCGAACTCTGGACAAAGAATGGCGTTCGTGGTAACATTAAAGATTCTGTTGGTACACATGGTAATTATCCATTACCTTTTGAACCATTACAATTTGTTGTGAGATATTCCTCTAATCGGATGCTAGTGCTCTTTATGGATTACAAATAATCTGTTTTTCTGTTGTGTGTATTTTTCCAGGAACGATGAAGTGTACTTTCTATCGCAGTATCCAACAGCACGACACCGTTTGTATGAGTTTATTTAAACGTGTATACCCCAAGTGGCCTAAGCAAAGATTTCCAATTCTTCTTGATGCTTGAGTGACCTCAAGGCCAT
Organism: Papaver nudicaule; assembly: GCA_023529015.1. NCBI lineage: Eukaryota > Viridiplantae > Streptophyta > Magnoliopsida > Ranunculales > Papaveraceae > Papaver > Papaver nudicaule. The sequence goes on from JAJJMA010072702.1 coordinate 6,614, forward strand.
GCCAACTAGGCTCCATTTAACTTATTAGACTAATAACTCAAGGGATTGATCCGCTATTTGTGGGGGCTGTAATATATCAGCTTTGATCACCGTAAAATGGTTTTTTCCCCATCTCTGTCTCTTTAAGCCTATATGGCGGCACTTGTATTTCTTTTCTGCATTTACCTATGAAAGAAGAGATGGTTTCGCTTATTCGGCTGGTAAACAAGAAAGGCATGCCACTACTGCTAACACAAATTTATGGTTATCAATCTTGGCTTCCAGTTATTTTTTTGGATGATAAAAGAAGATTATACTCTCTACGTCCCAGAGTTTCACCGGACGTAGTAGCAGCCTATTAGGCTAAAGGCTGATTACTGTCAGTAGACGCCTTCAATACAAGGAGTAATATTCATAAAAGTTCATACTGTATATGGTATTTACAGCCAAGAACTGTAGGAGGGTAGTCCATTTACTGTTTGACAAATACTGTAATATATTGACCCTCATCTTTCGAGGTTAGCTTACAAACTCGTAACGGAGTTCTTTGATTAGAATAGTTTCTTATGCATTTCCAACCGCACATCTGGATGATTTACTTGCCAAGTTTCTTGATCACCAACATTTTCTTTAAGATGATTTTTCCACCTGAACCAATTCTTTAGTCCAATGAGTTCACTTGAGATGCAATCCTCCACTCCAAAGCATCGCCAAGACCTTGAATAGGATTTTCCCATTCTTACCGAACTCAACACTACCACCATAGTTACCTTCAAATCCTTAAAGGCCAAGTGTAGCATCTCTGGTGGTAGAAGGGTATTGCGGAGAAGCTACTCCATCACCAGCAGCCAAAGTCTCCAAAGGCAATTCATTGAAGCACTGATATAGGGGCTACAAAAAATTGAAGCCCCTATGGTTTTATTTCATCTATCCAATATTGAATTATAAGAGTGTCAAAAAATGGTGAATTGTCTAAGTTACCCTTCACACCAATGTACACCCCACTTATAAATTATACCCCATTTACAAATTCCACCATAATTTTAACTCTAACCTAACTATTACCCTAAACAAACAAATAAAAAAAAAAATTAAAATTAAAATTTCAAAATAAAAAATCTTTCTCCCTACACTTCTTCCTCTCATTCTGATTTTTTATTTATTTTAAGAATTCCATTCAATGGATTGAACTAAAAATGGTGGACTAATAAAGAATCAAGTGTAATAATAGAAACTCACCTTTTGATTTAGTTATTGGTGGTTTAATTTGCTTAAATTCAGTAAAAAAAAAAAAAAGTTATGGGGTCTCGAGGTTATACTTTGCTATGCGAACAACTAGACCTGAGTACTTAGATAAGGCACAAGTGGCCTTCGATGATTATCTCAAGCAATTTCTTCGACAGCTTATCACAGGTGATGGGCCGGGCTTTGGGTTGCTGCAACATAGGCTTGCTACACTCCCCATCAATTATGGTGGGTTGGGAGTGTATACTATGGAGGACACTATGCAGTATGGCTATTTAGCTTCGTGTTTTCATACTAGATCTCAGCAGGAGAACATTTTGAGACACTTTGGTGTGTCTGGTTTGAGTCCCAGTTTTGAGCGTGCCCTTGTCTCCTACAAGCAGGTATGTGGTATTGAGAATTCTTCATTGTGCATTGAGGACATTGCCCCCCATTCTATGAGCTCTTTGGCAATCAAATACTTTGATGCTGTGAAGAATGATTTACCTAATCGGTTTGTTATGACTGAGCGAGATTCAGCCATGTGGCAGTGTAACAGGGTCAAGCACGCGCAAGACTATTTGTTGGCCATTCCGATTGAAGGGCTCAATAAAAACTTGGGTCTCGACATTTCAGAGCTATCTTGCGTTATAGGCTTGGGATCCCTCTTTTCGAGGAAAGAGAGAGTTGCACCAGTTGTGGTAGGGAGATGGATATTTTTGGGGACCATGCCTTGCATTGGTATTGGTCTCAAGTATATACATGACCTGGTTCGTGATACCTTTGCTGATATTTGTTATCGTGCGGGTGTCCTTGCTAGGAAAGAGGTTGATTTGGGGTTCCTCTCGGACACCGGTGTAGCTTTGAGACATGCCGATGTCTTGGTGTATAACTGGGATAATGGACATGACGTGTGTATGGATATCACCGTTGTTTCACCTTTTACAGGCGTTGGGGTGCGTGCTTTTGTTCTGGGCAAGGCAATTGATGATGCTGTCATTCGCAAAAAAATACAAATATCTAGAGAAATGTACTGCTCAGGGCTTTGGTCTTGGTGTGCTTGCTTTCACTACTTTAGGGGAGTTGGGTAGCGACACGGTGGAGTTCCTGAAGAGATTACATAACTATATGGCTATTCATGATGGGAACGTTGTAGTTGGGGACTTTCTTTTTCATAGGATTGGGGTTGTCGTGCAAAAAGGGATTGGAGCTCAGCTTGTTGCAAGGCTCCCATCCAATTCTTGTAAACTTCTTTCAGTTGATGATGATTAATAAAATCTAATTTTAATTATAAAAAAAAAAAGTTTGTTACGGCTATCTGTAACTCCTAGGTCTCAACCGAAAACATAACATACGTCTCAAAAATGAAGAACTTCTAGCCGTAACCAAGTTACGACTAGGTATTAGCAGCCGAAACTAATAAGTATTATGTTAGTTGTTGCTCGTACGCGTTATACTCAATCAGCCGTAACTTATTAATTTGAAAGTTATTTTTTGTCGCAAACATACGATCCGTAACCCCATATACTTAAGATGTAGGTTGGTTACGGCTACTTGTTAAGGCATTGTCTGGTCAAACCCACTTGCGTTGGTATGTCATGCTAGTTGTCGGTTTTAGGTGTCAAAACACAATTCTTGATTTAGCTTACTAGTTTAGATTTCAGAATTGGGATATAAACAAAGTAGTAGAGACCTTGAAGACGAAGACTGTGAAGACAAAGAAGACATCAATTATTCTTCATCGACAAAAGGTTAGTAGGAGTTATGACTTTTATGGAAATTCTTCTATTCTACTTATTCTATCTTTCGAAATAGTCGGCTACTTTAGTAGAGATATTAATATCGATTGAGATCATATTCTTGTCTACATAACCATGTGTTATGTTAGTATTTGTTCCCACGAATACTAAGGTTGCAAGATGCGTGAGATAGATTCGATACCATCTTTCCATAGTAATTGTATGATTGCAAATCAATTGTAGGATATGGGTGAATCTAAATGAGTACTCTTGAGCAAGACTCCAGTGGATTATAGCTGAGGGCTTAATAACACGTCTAAGTACTGGCCCAACCCAAAACTTTCAGCGGATCCAGTTAAACCCTAATTCTGAACTAAGGCGGTTCACGAACCGGTTCGTGAACAGTGACTCCAGATTTTACTCCTGAGTTCCAAAACATCAATTTGTACACGTACATGTACGTGAACCACAATTTCGATGTATCTGGCCGGAATTCAGAAGCGCGGTTCCCAAACTGTCCAAGGTGAATATTCTCTGGAATTTCACACGAGCTAAACTCTGACTCCTTTATCTCTTAGTTGGACTTGGTTATCACGAAAATATCTTATGTGGTCCATCTAACGATTCTCAATGTGTCAATAAGATAAAGATTATCTCTGGTCTGTTGGATATCAATCTTGAAGTGTTTGTGTGCTAATAAAAACTTGGCGGATAAATGATAAAGATTTCCAATTGAGATAATCTAGGTTTCTTTGTGTGCAAGTCAAGTAACGGGTTCGTTTTACACAGGCATTTGCTAAGCTTGTGGAACAAGTAACTAGTTGCTTTATTCCTAAGCAACATATCTTGTTGAGTGCTATAAATAGAGGGTTTCAGGACGAAAAACCACAAGCATCAAGCATACGTGAAGTTTCTCTGTGGAATTGATCGTAAACTCTTTTCACTTAGGTGAAAGCTTGTTGTGGTATAGTCATCCTCTATTAGGTAGCAGTCCCTCTATGGGATTTACCTAACGAATATAAAGACTTCTCTTGAGAGTTGGGAAGCATAGGTAGGAGATTGAGACCTTATGGTTGAAATCAGATTAACCTGTAACCTTGGTAACCTGATTACGTTCTTGTCTATTATACGGTCCTTCTCTTATGCAATAAGGCCATTCAAGAACTGATACGTTACATACAATGTTGAAAGGAGGCAACGCACGGCTGCACTCGGTGTTGTAAGGCCTAGTTAGCTCCAGTTGTATAAGTTTCTTAAGTGATTCTTTTTACAACTGAGGTAGAGACAAGCTAGCATAGTTTACTCGGTTTACTTGTTAGCCCCCGCTTGTAAGTAGATTTCCGTATGACCTGGAGCAATCCGAAGGAAGTCACTTTGTGTATGTCAAAATGATAGAGGACATTTCAAACATACATTTGATAATTGAGGTTGCAAAGCCGGAATTATTAACACAAACCTTTAACCAGAGGCGCATCTACAACTAGGCTAGGCCTGGCTGAAGCCACCCCAAAAATCTCCAAAAAAATAAATCCCATGGTCCAGTTATACTACTGCCCAAAGGCCCAAGGTGGAGTTTAGTTGTTACTTGTTAGTATTTCCAAATTCCTATACTATTGACACATAAGGCCCAGTTGTATAAATCTATACTATCGACACATAAGGCCCAGTTGTATAAATCTCTCACGTACTAATGTCTAACGTAATCTCCCACCCAATATTAGTTAGGGACCAAGGATATGTATTTTGTAAACTGTAAGTTTCGAAGTTAATTACTTTGAACGGTAAGAAACCTAGGTAATACACCGAAGACACCGAAGTCACCGACAATAGCAATGCTAACCAAATTAAAGTGCGTTGCAAATCTCTATCTATACCAGTTGGATTTGAAATTACTTTGAGTTTTTTTTTTTTTTTTTTTTTTTTTTTTGAATTATAAAGTTTGCATTAAAAGAAAAATTATCCAATTTCAATTACAAAGACTGGGGATTACATGTGCAAAATATCCTCCCAACTGCAAGAAATGAACCTAAAGGTTTTCCTTATCACAATTCCATAAGAACATGGTCTGTTTTGTATAGATGATGATATCTTTAGCATTGTTGGGTCTTCCACCATGCACGCGACTATTTCTCTCAGTCCATAAGTTCCAAATCAATGCATATGGAAGAATTTCCCATACACTTTTACATCTGCCTCTAAGCACATTAACCTCCCAAAAATCAAAAAGCTGCAGAACTGTCTTCGGTATCGGCCACGAAATATGAAATGCCTTGATAAACTAGTCTCATACCTTGAAAGAGTAAGAGCAGTGCAAGAGCAAGTGATTTACATTCTCGTCCAGAGTAAGATATTGCAACTCTATTTTCCTGATTACTAGTTGTGAGTCAATTGTCAGACGAACGTCTTTGATTCTAGTTCCCGGATGAGTCTTAAGGCATGAATGAACGCTTCATACTCCACAAAATTGTTGACATGACTTTCAAACTCTAGCCTGAAGGTGTGCACGAGGCGATCTCCGGTAGGTGTAGTGATTATAATCCCGATTCCCGCTCCATCATTGTTAGATGATCCGTCTACAAACACTTCCCACCTCCTTGAGTTGGCGGGTTGAATGATATTTCCCGAGTTTTCCTTGCCAACTTCAATTTCCTGAATATCGTCGACCTCTGCTTCATCAGTGACGGGGAGATCCGCTAGGAAGTCAGCGAGTACTTGGGATTTCTGGGCTGTTCTTGGTTCAAAGATTATGTCGAACTACTCGATTTGCGCACTCCGTTTGGCTATTCTTCCCACCTTCTCGGGGCTTTTGAGCACGACTTCTGGCGGGGCTTTCGTGGGTACTCGAACATAGTGAGGTAAGAAATATGTCCCGAGCTTTTGAGTACCGAATACCAGGGCCAGTATCAGCTGTTCGATTTTTGTGTACCTTCTTTCTGCAGTGTTGAGCGTCTTGCTGATGTAATATATGGGTTGTTCTTCTTTTCCTTGGGTGCGCACGAGTACTGCACTGACTGCATTATCTGTGGATGCGATGTACAATGTGAGTACTTCGCCGGGGATTGGCTTTTGCAGAATGGGTATGGTGGCCAAGTATTCTTTGATCTTCTGGAACGCTTTCTCGCAATTCTCCGTCCAAGTGAACTTGCTTTCCTTTTTGAGAGTATCGAAAAAGGGTTTGCACTTGTCACTGGATCGGGCGATGAACCTGCTTAATGCCGCCAAACTCCCGTTAAGCTTTTGCACTTCCTTCAGATTGCTAGGTGATGGCATTTCTATGATAGCTTGAATCTTCGCCGAGTCCACCTCGATTCCCCGCTTTGTGACCCGATATCCCAAGAACTTTCCCGATGTTACGCTGAAGGTACATTTTTCGGGATTTACTTTCATGTTATTTTCCCGCATCACGTCGAAAATTTCCCGAAGGTCCTGCAAATGATTCTGGGCAAGCTTACTTTTTACCAACATGTCATCGACGTACACCTCCAGGTTGTGTCCTATGTATTTTTTGAAGATTGCGTACACTAGACTCTGATAAGTAGCTCCCGCGTTTCTCAACCCGAATGGCATTCTGGTGTAACAGTATAATCCTCTTGGTGTAAAGAATGTTGTATGCTCTTGATCTTCCTCTGCAAGGGAGATTTGATTGTAGCCCGATTAACCGTCCATGAAGGACATGAGCTCGTGCCCCGCCGTGGCGTCTACTAACTGATCTATGCTGGGCAGAGGATAACTGTCTTTGGGACAAGCTTTGTTGACATTGGTGAAATCTATGCATATCCGCACGCTTCCATTTTTCTTTGGGACGATTACCATGTTTGAAATCCACGTGGGATATTAGACCCGTCTGATGAACCCCGCGTCTAGCAACTTCTTGAGTTCTTTTTCCATAGCTTCGTGGTATTCTGGAGCGATCTTGCGTTGCCTCTGCCGATATGATACAATCCCTGGCTTAATGGCAAGCTTGTGGCAGACTAATTTTGGGTCGATTCCCGGCATGTCACTCATCCTCCAGGCAAAAACATCTTTGTATTCTATCAGCAATTGGTGTAAGTCCCGCTCCTGATCTGCATCGAGTAGCGTTCCTATCTTAATCATCTTTGGGTCGTCTGGAGTACCTATATTCACTTCCTTGGTTTCTTCCAACGCCGAGAACGTTGGCTTGGGGGTTCCCAAAACGGGAACCTTCTTTGATTGCTATTTGGTAGCCTCCATAGGCTCTGAGGTGCTGGTCTCTGTAGCCATGGCTTCAGTCGGTGCGCCCGCTTCAGACGGTACACCTGCTAGACTATTTCCCGCTGTATCTATCAGATATTGTTCCAATTTCTTGGTCTCTTGTTCTGCTTTCCTTCTCTTCCTTTGGTTGAGTTGGCTGGTCATTCTTTCCACGTTTAGACTTACCTCCAAAGCTTGACATGCTCTGGCCAACATTTGATCTCCTTTGATTTCCATTTATCCCCTTGATGTCGGGAACCTGAGATGTTGGTGATAAGACGAGGCTGTTCCGCGCAACCTATGGACCCAGTGGCGTCCTATGATGGCATTGTACAGGGACGGCGCGTCCAAGACGCTGAATAGCGTGTTTGAGACTATGGGTCCCGCCCTGACTGCTAAGGTGATGTCTCCTTTAGGCCTTGATGTCGACCCGTTGAATCCGTAAATGGTGTAAGGTGACGTCACGAGCAGGTCATCGGAGAGTTCCATCTTTTTGAATGCTTTGTAATACAGCACGTTCAGCGAGCTTCCACTATCCATAAGGATTATGGTGATGTTCCACTATGAGTTTCCTGGTATTGCACCCCCGATTCTTCCTACTGCAGTGTCATAACAAGCGGGTCGTTGTGAATTTCCACTTCCTGATCAATGTCCTTTGCCGAGAACGTGAGTGGGGTTGCCATCTAATCTTCTATGGTTATCCCATCGACTCTAAACACCTCGTAGATTTCCACTATCCTTTTGCATCTCGTATTGATATCGTTTACAAGTCCCGGAGGATGCCATTCAAAATGTGTGATGGTGTTCACAATTTTGGCACCACTGGGAAGTTGTACTGTCTTGTTGTGTAGGGGAGGCGGTGGTAATAAGACTTGGAGCTGTCCTCTGTCAATCATCCTTTGTATTTGATCTTTTAGGCCTCTGCAGTTTGCGGTGGTATGCCCGTAGTATGAATGGTAGTCACAGTACTATGTCGAGTTCTCATGGATGCCTTCGTTTGGACCAAGGCCAGTGGTAGTCTGCTCTGCCCTCGATCTTTTTCAGGATTTGTGTCTCTGGTTTGTTTAACCTGGAGTAGACTTTGTCCTCGTATCTTGGACTTTTGTCTTCGCTCTTCCCCTCCCAGTGCCGGGGGCGTCTGTCAGCTGACTGCTGATTTGATCGGGTTCTGAATAGATGCCCCCCTGCCTGATTTGCCCCGTTTGATACTGCTGATGGAGCGGGCTCTATTGAGTTTGTCCTTTGCCGTACTTCAGATCCCCTACTTTGATTTCTCAGGTTGTCTTTTTGAATTTCCTCAAGTCTGATGAATCATTCCTGTATCAGCCAAAGTTCTGTGATAGTTGTTGGATGTCTGAGTTGGAGCTCAGTGAACAGCAGGGACCCTCTCAGCAGCCCGCTCTTGTAAGTCCCGATTGCTACTTATGGAGGTACGTTTCCAATAGCCAGGCACAGTCGGTGCCATCTGTCGGTATAGTCCCTGGTGCTTTCTTTGTGCTTCATATCGAGTACGAATAACTTTTCCATCTCCACTTTTGTAGCAATATTGTACATGTATGACTCTACAAAGATTTTGGTCAGCTGGGCGAAAGAACCGATGGTGTTGGCGGGGAGATTATCGAACCACTGCAAAGCGGACCCCTTAAGACTCGAGGGAAAGAATTTGCACATTATGACTTCATCGAATTCCCACTTAGCCAGGATCCTGGTGTAGTATTTCAGGTGTGCAGCGGGGTCTCCACTGCCGTCAAAACATTCAAGAGGAGGAAGAGTACATTTTGAGTGAATTTCTCCTCTTGCAATAGATGGTGAGAACGGTGTTGTGTGGGCTCCCCTCATTGCTTCCTCTAGCCTTCCTTGTCCTTGACTTCTTCTGAGTGCTTTCATTTGTTCCATCAGTTGATCGTGTTGCTGGCGCATCCAAAGTAGCTCCCCGCGTATATCGTCTTTGTTGTCATGTGCGGGTCTACCAGTATCGGGTCGAACCCACTTATGTTGGCTTTTTCCTGGAGCGTACGTCGAACCTTCAGAGTCTCCTACCTGGCTCAGATGTCTAGTGTTTTTTCCCCGATGCTCTGACGCTGCTACGACTTTTTTTACTGGTGTTCGCCTTGTGCTCCGCCTGAGAGTTTGCTTCATCCTCCAACGGTATCACCGGTGTGAGTTGGGTGACCTTGGCTTTAAGCTTTAGGTTCTCATGGGCTAACATTTTCAACGCTTCGGCGTAGTCTTGATTTTGCTTTTCTGCATGTATCATCCTGTCGGCTTCCCTCTGAAAGTCGTTGAACCCTCCATTATCGGGGGTACGTCTTTCTCCACTTACAGAGTTATCGATTGGGTTTTGTATGCCCGCTTGTGCTGCTGTTGTTTCTTTTATAGTTGACGCCGCTATCTCTTCCAGCTGACGCCTCTGATCCATGAATATTTCCTGGGACAACAGTCGACATTGGCTGATTGTTGTGGGTTTCGCCCGCGAGTGTACCGCTCTTCCGTATTTGAGGGGCCACTTCCCTGTGGATTCTGCAGTTCTCTCCACCCATTTGTGCTTATGGTTGTTAGCTTCTTTTTCCGCTGCTGAGATTGTCGATGTTGCAATGGCTGCCGCGCCTTCCTTAGTCACCTGGCTTTGTACGTCGCAATTTTGATTGTCGGGTAGGTCCTTCTCTCGGTTCGATTGAGATCGGGTTTTTCGCTGAGAAACTTCAACAACTGATATTTCTACATTCGTCATGCTTTTGCCGATGACTTCTTTGCCAGCAACATCTTTGGTAGGCTGAAATGATGATGGTTTTGCCGGGGCTCCATCTTGTACGGGCTTTTGATGAGTGGTTCCCACCTTTAGTGTTTCCTTCGCTTTCTCCATTTCCCTGTTCTCCTGCAAGAAGATAATGAGACTAGAAAGATAAAAAATGAGTGGTTAGTTGCCGAGCTGCCGGTTTTGTTGGTCAGGAACTTCACGGGATGAACTCAGCTGGTATCACCACCTTGCCACTAGGAAGAATAAATTCTTTACTCATTCCCTGTTTCTAGCGCCACTGTAACAACCAAAAATCTGCCCCGAGATCCTATGGTTGATAACACACTACTTTAACTACTGATATCAGGAATGTTGTTGTGTATTTTGTGAGGGTGTGATGATAAAGTAAAGTGTTGTGAAGAGATAAAGACACAAGAGATTTTTACAAGGTTCGGCACATGAATGTGCTTTACATCCTCGGCTCCTAGGTAGGAGATTTTTACTATGTTCTGTTATGGTTACAAGATTGATCGAGAGATTACAAGTGAATGTTCATAGTGTATGAAAGGGGAATTATAAGATTACAAATATCTCACTCTCCTCTCTCCTGGAAATCTCTCAGACTGGTTGCCCCTTCTCCAATGAGTTGAGTTCTCCTTTTATAGTGCTTTGTAGAGGTCCCACCAAAAGAGTACACATGCATCCTTGGTACCTGTGCTTCTATCTGTATGGCTGAACGCTCTCCCTTAGTGCTGAAGTATTCCCTTTATCCACGCTGATGACTCCTTGATGCATGGATGCCACGTGCCCTTTTGTCCCGCTAATGCCTCTTGCTATCTTGATTTTCCCGTTCATTCTTGTTAACATCATCGGGCCATTAGTGTTTGCATGGTTGACACATGTCCTTACTATAAGTTAGGGTATGAAATGTCCTCCACTTTCCTTGTATCGCCCGCTGAGATCATCGGGGTAACTCTTCTTGCATGACCGACACATGCCCCAATCTAGACTAGGGTAGGGTATGAGTTGTTTACACCTTTCCCGCTTGACTTGGTCGGGTACTCGGTTCACATGATCGACACGTGTCCCTATCTAGATTAGAGCAGGGTGTGAGCTTTCCCTGCCTTTCCTGCTTGATGCATCGGGAACATTCTCAGCATGATTGGCACATGTCCCTATAGAGTATGGTGTGAGCTGTCCCTGCCTTTCCCTCTAGAGGCATCGGAAAATTGTTGTTTCCTAAGCATCCCGCTCCACGCGTCCTTGGTACTTTTATGTTGTTCCACCCGATGGATGACACGTCTCTCTTCCCATGCCGTGAAGTCAGGTACGCCTTCTGCTCCTTTTGACCTTATCGACTCGATCTGGGCCCTTGATCACGTCTAGTGATTTGCTTGATGATTGTTCTAGATATGTTTCGATGCTTCTTATCCAACTAGCTTATCCTACTTCCAGACACGAAATGATGCCACGTAGATGGCAGATATTTGATGTTTACAAGTAGATATCTTAATAGAATTAGTTTTGCATCAACACTTATCCGTGTTAGTTAGCTAGTCATGTTTACACTAGTGATATAGTATATTTTATGAATTAATTGGTAATTATCTTATAGTCATAGGTGAATATAAGAAGGGAATTGGTACATATCTATATGGGTATGCTTTTTGTTGAGAAGAACAAAATTAGAGAGAGCGACATAGAAAAGCTAGAATTAGGTAGAGAAGGAAAGAATTTGTAAAATGATTGGTGGGTATTGAAGAGTCGAGCTATGTCTGTTGGTGGTGATTGAGAACTTTGAATATATTGTTTAGGCTCCGGTTTATAGTAATAAGGATTGAAACTGGTGAAATGAATTAAGGGAAGTAAATGATCAGTGGAGTTTGAGTGGGTGGGATGACTTAATTAGTATTCCTGTTAATAAAACATAGAGGTGGATGTTGGGTATAATCTCAAGGTAGATCATCAATTCATCAAGGTAATAATTCGGCATTTATATAGTTGTTCATATCTCATGCTATACTGTCTTTGATTTGCTTATTAGATTTTAAATGATGGTAGAGAGTTTATAGTAGGATCTTGGTAAAACTATAAGTAAGGGTAGACATATTAGGTGGTAGTTTTGAATCAGATCAATAATATATCCGAATGACATGTAGGTTCATACCTCTATGAATTGGTTAATGAATTAACTCCCATTTTACGATGATGGGACTACGAAAGGTGTATGCATAATTACCATGACATGAACTTGTGACTTTGTGAGTTACATATTAGACGAGTTGGTCACATGGATTAGAGCCAAGTTAACTTGATTCCTCGTTTGTATTAACGTACATGGTAATTGATGAGTTAGATGTGTTAGTGCTATAAATGTGTTAGGGAGTCGTACTTAGCTGATGAATGTAGTGTCGGAAATTAGTGGGGATATATAAGAATTACACTGTTAATGAAATGACACCTTGTCGGGCCAGTAGGCCCAGTCCATAGAGACAGTGGACTAGACTTGTCATTGTGCTAGATAGCCCAGTGGGCATAATATTATGTGTTACTTTATATAGTTTTGTGAATCATTTTTGTTGTCCTGCAATGTACTTTGAATATTTGTATGAAACAGTTAGTGAATTTTAACAACGATTAGTACGAACGATGAACCATTGGATGAAGAATTTCGAGTTAGGAATGACATGTCATCAGTCGAGGTGGGAACTCTTACACCTTTTTTGTAATCATTGAGTAATTTCGATTTCGATCATGACATGTGTGTACTTGGTTGAGCATGTTGTTTGATATGCGTCGTCGGTTTCCCCGCGAGGAGTGACTGTGGGAAGACCACAGATCCTCGCTATGTCTTATTTAGCGCGGGAGGTCGTGGCAATATTATTATTTTATACAGTAATTTATTTATAGGACGGGAGGTCGTTTTCAATATTATAAATTGTACGGGAGGCCGTATAATATTATATCAAATATATCTGGGGAAATTGACCATATACATATCATCATTGGTTGATCGCAGAGGTTGTAGTATGGGACGCAATCTCTGCATTTTCATTTATAACATGTTATATTTCGATGACTTGCTGAGTGTTGGGTGCTAAAGATGTTTACTGCTTTATTCGCTAGAACTGTAAAGCATGTTAGTGATTACCTGAATGTTGTATCTATTTCCACTGAGCACCCTTTGGGATGATGTGCTCATTCGTTTGCATTTCAGTTTCAGTTATCAGAAGGGACGACGTACGTGTTGATTTACGTTTTGTACTCCAAGGCGTAATTGACTTAGAGGTCTTTGTATATTATTTTACATCTGTATACTCTGTGAAATTGTAACGACAATACATTATTATATTTATATCACTTGAGAGGTTTCCATTTAGAAAAATCAGAGTGCTTGGGTTTCTTTCAAGATTCTTCTCTAATTCTTCTAAATAGATGACTTAGTTTTCTCGACGCCTCTTAGAGTAGTATTTAAGCAGGTGGATTAGGTGGGTCGTTACACCTCAAAACAGTATCAACCTTTTCTTCAAATTCAACAAAACAATTAAAATGTTTACACATATATACTGAACAATTCCATGAACCTTTCTTTACCTCCGTACCAGGCCAAAAATAAGTTGAAGCATTCAAGCCGTGATTCACCACAGTCTCCCATATAGGTTCACCTAACCACTAATTGGGATCATGACTACCCATATAAAACGTCTCACCGGTACCCGGATATGTAAAATGATTATTGATAATACCATGATAAGATGGATACAACCCAGTAGCAATTGAGTAATGGTTAGGGAATGTTAAAGTTGGGAAAACTGGAATCAAACCCAAACAACTTCAGTTCCATTACGATGGGAAAATTAAAAAAATGCCCTGAAATCAAGTGTCATCTTGGAGAAGTGCCCTAATCTAGAGGAGTTGGGAAAATGCCCTATTCGGTTAGCTTTTCCATCCAACCCAGTTAAGAGGTCAAATGTCACTTTTGACTGGTCAATATCTGCAATAAAATTACTTGTTTATCCTTTCAATTACCTTTCGTTTCATGGTTGGGCTCTTCGTTTTCGTCGACAACAACAACAACACATTGAGATACAACTGGCCTTGTCTCCTTGATTTCAATTTTGCTGTTGTTTGATTGCGGACTGCACTGATTGAATCCTGGAGGTCCTTCTAATTCAATTACAGATAGATTATTTTCTCCCTAATATCTTCTTCCACTCCATTATTTGATCTAATTCAACTCCAAATTACATCAGAAATTTGGCTCTTCACATTATCCGAATCTCATCGTGAATAGCATCTGATAGTTGTCTAGGTTTTAACTTCTTAGCTCTTGGGCGATTGACTGTTGCGGACTGCATCCCTGCTATCTTTCTTCCATTCAGCCCTAGTTACTGAGATGAGAGAAAAGAGCACAAACCCATTTTTAAGATTTAAGTTCTACAGACATGGGAGAAAACGAGATCTGGGAAGAAGACCATTGTTGTCTTTTTTCCGCACGTGTTATTCTGCACGTGTGACTTAACATGGTTGGATGAAAAAGCAAACAGACTTGGGCATTTTCCCAACTCCTCCGGATTAGGGCACTTCTCCAAGATGACATTCAAATTCAGGGCATTTTTCCAATTTTCCCATCAATCTATGAATATTAGGTGTTGGTGTCTTTAATTGATAACCAAATCTAAACCCATCTGTGGAGATCAGTAGGATCACTGCTACATTAATTCTACATCATTGTTTTTGGTGGTGGCGGCGGCGACGACGACGGTGATGGTGGTGGTGGTGGAGGAAGACGGTTAAACACTAATTCGTGGTGGTGGTTCTGTTATTATTTATTTATGTTATCTTGTTTTAAAACCGAAATTAGTCACAATTTAACACTAATTAGTGTTTAATTAGAAATGGAAAATTTAGGTATTATAAAAGTATTTTACATAGGGGGCTTGCCAAATGCTATGTGGAGAATATTTTGGTAGGGGCTTCAATTTTTTGTAGCCCCTATTTCAGCGCTCATTCATTGGACTACAATATTTTTCAATTTTTCAAACATTTGCTTGATGTTCCAATGAAAGAAACTTCAAGTTATCAGCAATCCATTGCGCATGAACTAATATTGCACCACCTTTTGAAACGATATTTAACGCCATATAAATTTTCGGCATCCGTTCAATTAAGTTTCTCAGGAGCAACATCAACACCACACAAGTAGCAAAAATTAGATATGAAGACAAGCAACCCCACTAGGTCTCTTTTCAATTAGGGGTTTCGAATAACAAAAACCTGACTACAACTCTAATTTACGAGAAGTTAGATGATTTAGAAGAACGAAGAGAAACTGTAATTCAAAGAATGGAAAATTACCAACGAAGGATCGTCAAAGAGTATAACAAAAAAACGATCCTTTGAAATTTCACATTAGGAGAATTCCTAATGAGACAAATACCACCATACCAAAAGAAGACGGAGTGGGGAAAATTAGCCCCAGTAAGGGAAAGACCTTGTATCATTGAGGATGTCGCGGGAAAAGGCTCATATTACTTGAGAAACATGCAAGGAGATACCCTACAACACCCATGAAATGCACGCTATCTTAAGAAGTATTACCCTAGGGGAAGGAAGATCAAGAGTTAACAATTTAAGTTTTCATCATCTATCTCATGTTTCTTTTCAACGAAGGATGCTACGACACCATACATCAATAAATTATTTCGGAAAGTTACAAGTCTCAAAGTTACAGCGATGTAAGAGCAACAAAAAAATTGCCAGCAGCCTAAGCGCAACAAAACAATTGCCATGACAGGAGCATACCTGCTGATCACAGATCATCTCTAGGATCCTCGTACAAGGATACGAGGCAAAAAGTAAGAATCTCGATGATAGAGATACTCACACGTCGCCTCTGCGGGAAAGTTTATTCCCCCGGTTAATGTCCTCACTGGCCAAGGATGGCTGAACAATAATGCTTAACCCAAGAAGGTTGAAATACCTGAAACAGACAGTACGAAGAGTTCCATGTTGATAACATTTTCATTCCAGTTACATTCACTTACAAAAGGAAAGGAACAATAAGGGGCAAAAAAAGGCCATATATTCCCACGATATGTCAAAATGCAGATAAAACGTAGAACAACATCTTCTATGAGGATCTAAAACTTAGGGATGTAAGGTGTTAAGGCAGGTTCCTATGGGGCCAAGCAAAACAAAGGTTTTGCAATCCCACGTGGCCTAGCAAACCTAAAATTGGGCAGTGGGAAAACTAGCAAATTTGATATTTTGTGGGACCAAATAATAAAAAAAGATTTAAAAAAACTAGATAAAGTATATATGTGGGACCAAATTTTAATTAAAAAAGATTTGTTTAACTAAAAAGTAGGAGAGATTAGGATTTTGTAGATGGAAAATCCATCATCGATGGAAATTCCATCGACCTCGATGGAAAAACCATCTATCGATGGAAATTTCATCGATCTCGATGGAAAAACCATTTGTCGATGGAATTTTCATCGACGATACTATTTCCATATGGCGTTGCAAACGTCAAAACAGGTGTTTGCTAGGTCCATAGTGTGACAAAACACCCTTAATCTGGGTTTTTGGTGTCCCATAGGAAGTGGCCTAAATAAGTGATCAACAATTATATTATGTTTTTGTACTACACTGGAAGGAATTTTTACTTTTTTTACTTATACAAGCTCCCGTTTTAGTATGTTTGTCTAGGGCCCAAAATATTTGCTACCGCCCCAGACGGTTGTAACTATGATTTGATTTAGGCTTGGACTCCAGCATTGGATGAGGAATGGACAACTAGTTTTTCAAATTTGGCTTAAACTTTTTAACTATTGAAAACCTTGGTAGAAGCATGATTTTACAGGGAGTGGATTTGAATTTGTTACAGGGCTATCAGAAATTTGATTAGAAATAGGCACGACTCACGAGCATGTTGTCCTTGTTTTACCGTACTAGCCGACCGTCCACAACAAATATGGCCCACGACAAGAGGAAATATACGTGCACTCTTTCGTAATCGTGAGATAATGTTAACCAGCTCTGTCACACCAGTAAAAAAACGTTTACCCTCCTCCATTCTTCTTATATCCATTTACAGACAGCTGTTTTCCATAGATACCCCTCACATATTCCACTTGCTACCCTCACAAAACAACACTAATAACCATTTTCACATTCGCTGTAAAAATTGTCACTACACCATAACTTTCAGATCTCTGTCCTACCCCCTCTCAATCTCCCTCCACCTGTCCTTTCCAAAGGCGAACATGTTGTGATCTCGTAAAACCGTTGTACCATAAAAAAACGAGGACGCGATTTTTGTTAGTAACCCTCTTCGAGCAGGGGAAATAAACGGGTTTCTGAGAGAAAAAGAAAACGAAAACAGAGAGACGATTTTCTTTTCTTTTCTTTTTGGGTATCTGAACAGACTCAGAGCATTTCAGTGTGCTACTGATATTTCATTTTACAAAGAAAAAAAAATCTCTCTCTCTCTCACTCTCAGAAATTAGGGTTTTGATTATGTCGCAAAAGAAGAGCCCAAGGTTGCAAATGCACACAGAAGGAAGAACTCTGAGAAGTGCTAGGAGTAAAGATCAACCCATTCGGTTGAGGGAAGGATTGGATGGAGATAAACCAAACGCTAAAAGAAAAAGACCTAATCCTCCACCACGGAGAGTTGCTGCTGCTAAAACTGCTGCAAAAGAGGATAATCAGCAGGATAATGAAAGGATTATTACCATTCGGCACTGGTAATCACTACGTTTTCTTGATTTATTGCAGTGTTTTGTTTAAAACCCTAGAAATCCTAAATTCCACTGCAACATAATTTTTCTGTTTATGTTTTATTGAAACAAATATCTATCTAATTTGTGGCACGCTTGTTTTCCATGTAACTTACTTGTTGTAGCAAGCAATGCAAAAGTGAGGCTATACAGGTGAGAGATGGCTTGAAGGACATTCCCGGACTCACTGTTGTCCTACAAGTTCAAGAGGTATGTGTAGACCTTAGATTGCCAGTTAGCATTCTTTGTTTGTTGGAATCAAGAAGTCCTCCTCTCTCGGCATTTCGTAGCTTTCACAAGCAATTTCATCTCATTCTCTATCCAGCATAAGCATGAATATGATATATAGAATAAACCTGATTTTACTTATGGCTTTAATCACTTACCAGGTTAATTCTGCAAGGAAATATTGTTTCGTGATCCGAGATGAGGGTCAAAATGTTACTATCAAGTCTTTTGAGGTAAGCTTTCTCCATCCACTATATTTAATCTATATGTAGACATTATATATCTTACTTAATTCAAGTATTAATCTGATACAGTTATATAGTCCACGATATCTCAATGTGTGTCTAGCATTTCATTAACCAAAACCCTTCAAATGAAACTGTTGAGTCAAGGCTTAAAAAAGCGAATGTGTTAGGTGATGCGCTATCCTAGCAGTGCATAATGCGCTGATGAGATGCGTTATCAATGCACTGCATCGCAAAAGTGAATGCGTTAGGCAATGCCCTTATGCGTTATCAATGTATGTGGATTTTGAATGGGTTAAAATTATAACATTCGTAGTTCATAATTCTTAAATGGTTAGATAAGGACGCCAGTGATGATTCTATGTGACCTGTATTGTAGAAACACTGCATTCTTTTGTTTCCCTTACCGGGGTTTCTTTACCTTGTGTACACTAGTCTGATGTAATAATATGGACAACAATTCTGTTGTCTACGTAACCTCAAAAAAGAGGCTCGGTGTGAAGTCCAGATACTGCTTTGAACTAAATTTTGTGTGATATAAGGATTCATCTACACTGGACTAAGCCCAAAATAGAGCTAATCTTCAAAAAGGGCTCAAACTGAATGCTGTAATAGTAGTAGTCTTCCTTCACCTGATGGATTGCTTTGCTTATCAACTGCAGGGCATGAACCGATTTTGTAAGCCGATAAAAGATCTTGATATGAATGGATTAATAGCCGAGGTGATTAAAGAGATAGGCGCTGCACCCCCTAGGTGATTATTTCTCTCCGTGTCTTTAATGATTCATGTTTACTTAGTGTACATTAGTGCTTGCAGAGTAATCTTTGGGACTTCCTTTCTTTAGAATTTCACTTAGCAGTTAGTCTTTAATTCTACTAACCAATCCTCACCGTGTTCCTAAATTCCACTGCCAACATTATTTTTGTATTTATGTTAAGACAATTTTATCTAATTGGTGGCACTTTTATCTTTGTACGATAGGAGGGGATTTGGGGGCTCATACATCGCGTATCTGCCTCTTATTAACCATACTGTGGGTATCTCGGACACTCGGGGTACGGACGGTGCCACTGGTACTATGATGAGGACAGCGGACCTCGAAGAATACCGTAGCCCTAAACTTTTTCAGTTGACAAACTACTGCACCATGGCCGGTGCGGGCGATGCTGTTTTTAACAGAAGTGTTTTTGTATACATGTTTAGAAAGGTTTTTTTTTTTTTTTTTCTGAATTTCTTCTGAATTTGTTTTGTGAAACTCAAATAGTAATCTTTTATTATTTTTTTCTTTCAGTTGTGGAGGAATCTTGTACTTCCTTCCATTTCGATTGCTGAGCAATTCGAGATTGCAATCGCGGATCTAGGTAAGAATGAACGGGATACCCTAGACTCGGTAATCCTTGTGAATGTGTTCGAAAATGGCCGTTTTATAACATATGAATTCCATATACATCCCGAGCATGAACTAACTTTTAAGAGAGATGAGTACGCCTTTGCTGGGTGCTGTTGGGAAGAAGCTGCATACTACTTGAGACGTCACTATCGGAGAACCATGAGTCCTGATAAGGCTTTATGTCTAGCGAAGTATACAGTTTTCCTTTGTGCCGGAAGAGCAGAACTCGAATCAGCGGCTTCAGATCCTCCAATGCATGACCCCTTCGTAGGTGGGCAAGTTCGCGGTTCCATTTTATCTAGCACTGGGGTTTATACGCCTTTAAATTTGGGTGAGGTAGAGCTCGCTTATCTTGAGCCACATCAACTTCAGCAACTTCGGAATTATGCACTTGGTCACAAAAGACAAATCATATGTACTAGAAGAGTGACTCGAGCTGCTGCTGCTGCTGCAAATGATCAGTAAAAAGATATTGAGTAATGGTAATCAATACATTTTCTCTCTCTATTTCTTTATTTCTTGCGGTTATTATTGTGTTTTCTTGATTTATTGTGG
>JAJJMA010072704.1:0-12411 GCA_023529015.1 Papaver nudicaule
CTAAGTAGAAGTCGTCCAAATGTGGACTTTGGGGTGGTGATAGTTTAAATTCTAGATCTAAGAATGGCGAATTTATTCTGAGAGTAGTGAATTTTATCTGAACAATTAATGGTTTGTGTCCATTTCAAGGTTCGCATTTGGTCTCTTAATTTTGACCGGCCTTTAATGTTTCTGTTCGGATGGCCATGTCAATTTGAAATCAAATTGGTGAAAAGGGCTTTATCATATTGCGAACATAAAATTTGGTATGGAATCGTTGGATCACTATAGAATGATTAAATTTAATAGATTTGTTCGCCTCTAAGTGCAAAATTTAATTTTTGTATACCCTATCATATGGCCCTTGGAATTGGACTTGAATTTGGAAAATAGACCACGTTTTTCGACTTGGATTTTGGATTTAGAGAGCCATATGAGTTCGCATAAATAATAGCCTAGCAAAATCTTTACTTGTAAACCTTTGTTGTTGTTTTTTATCCAACAAACAAACGTAATATTAAGCAGAAGGATGGTTACATAGATTTTGGATCCCTTGACAAATTTGGATATTCAACACGGATCTCATTCCAAAATACAAAAGTTAAGCTTCTTTTTCTAGGAACATTAGCTAGATTATGAGCTGTTGTATTGCAATCTCTTTTTACATAGTAGATTTAGCATCAACAAAAAGTAGAAAGGAGATGCCTTATTTCTAGTATGCATCATTCATAACACCATTGAGCAAAGGATGTTGTGGCATTCATCAAACTTCTTTGTACATTCTGGCAGTCTGTTTCAAAGATAACCTGTTGCATTTTAAGTCCTAGGCCCACATCACTGCATCTTTGAAGGCTAAACATTCTGCTTGTTCTGCATCTAATCCCTCATTGAAGTATCTGCATCGGATGCCTCTGTAGGTTCCTTTTGAATCATAAATGACAATACCAATTCCAACTGTTTAGTTTTTGAGTTAAATGAAGCATCTATATTGAATTTGAAGTAATGTGCAGGTGGTGGTATCCATTTATGTAAACTTTCATTATTCACTGTCTTCTTTAATTGTTTGTTATTCATATCTGAGCATAGCTTTAGAAGATTCCTAATAGAATGAATAATAGCATGATGACTCAATCTTTTGTTTTGAAAAACCATATTACATCTGGCCTTCCATATTTGCCAAGCAGTGATCATTGCTATAAGAATAGCAAAATGTTGTTGCTCTGAT
Source organism: Papaver nudicaule (assembly GCA_023529015.1). Classification (NCBI taxonomy): domain Eukaryota; kingdom Viridiplantae; phylum Streptophyta; class Magnoliopsida; order Ranunculales; family Papaveraceae; genus Papaver; species Papaver nudicaule. Next base: position 1,205 of record JAJJMA010072704.1, read on the forward strand.
GAAACATTAGAAGATGTGGAACGAATGAACCAGCTAGTTATCCATTGCTGAATTGTGACTCCTTGAATGAGTAATTGATTAGTATCAAAACCCATAGCAGACCAAACTGGTTGAACAAAAGCACACCCTATTAACAAATGATGCAAAGTTTCCTGTTCATGCTGACAGAATGGGCATTCATATCAGGTTTATACCAACTTATTTTAACTCTTGTGGGAACAATGTCCTTAAGACATTTCCAAATAAACATTTTAACTCTGTGAGGTGCATTGGATTTCCACATTGACTGCCAAATAGGATTATATGTTGTGATATTGCCTTGTGCTGTGAGGGTAAGCTGATTTAACTGTAAAGTCACCAGATCTTGTTGGTTTCCAAATAAGCTTATCTTCACCTTGTTGGCTGATAGACATCTTTAAAATTTTATTAGCTATATGAGCATGGAAAAGTGCTTTTATTAGTGTTGTATTCCATTGCCTGGGATTATTATGCATAAGATCTGCAGTATAAACAGATCTAGCTGGTTCCTTGAACAGAAAATTGGGAGTTTGTGAATGATTTAAATCTTTCACCCAAATATCAGACCAAATTAGAGTTTTGGTGCCACATCTGATATCCCAGCAGTAGGTTTGGCTAACTACTTTTAAGCCTTGCTCAATGCCTTTCCAAACCCAAGATGGATTGTAATGTTCTTGTTGTAAGTGAAGGAAATCACAATATGGTGAGTATTTAGCTTTTAATATTCGTACCCACAATTTGTCTTGTTCAATACACATTCTCCAGGCCAATTTAGTTATTAGGGCATTGTTAAATTGCTCAAAATTCCTAAATGAAAGACCTCCTTCACATTTTGGATTGCAAAGAGCTTCCCATGCTATGAAGTGAATTCCTTTATTATTATCATGACCCCACCAGAAGTTTCTCTGTATCTGATCCAATTTTTTTAGTGTTTTCATTGGCAATTTAAAGTTACTCATATAATGAGCTGGAACAGAGTTGAGCACATTTTTAACTAAGGTAGTTCTAGCAGGTTGATTTAAAGTTTTTGCTTTCCAGCCTTGTTATTTGTTTTCAAAAATCTCTTTTATTGAAGCAAATGCATGAAATTTAGATCTACCAAGTAAAATTGGTAGGCCTAAGTACTTATCCGTGGTACACAATTGTCTGACACCCAACCTATGAATAAATTCTGAATTTTTCATGTTGTGGTAGATCACCAGCAACATATGCCGCTGATTTAGAAAAATTAATAGCTTGTTCTGATATCGCCCCAAATTCTGTGAGGATTTTTGAATATTATGAACTGTCACTGGATCATTTTGAAAGAAAAGAAAACAGTCATCTGCAAATAGCAGATGACTTAAAGATGGTGCCTTTCTTGCCACTTAAATTCCCCTGATTAAATCTTCATTCTCAGCTTTGTGCAGAGCTCTAGATAATAAAGAGGAAAGGTGATAATGGATTGCCTTGACGTATTCCTCTTGTGGGAGAGAAATAATCACATGTTCCACCATTCAACTTTACTGCAATACTTGAAGTAGAAATGCACTGATTTATTATTTGACACCATTCTTGATAAAATCCTAAAGAGAGCATCATTTTCTCAATAAACCACCATTCTAGTTTGTTGAATGCTTTCAACATATCTAGTTTCAGTGCTATGAGGCCTGCTTTTCTTTTTGATTTTTTCATGGAATGAATAATTTCACGTGCTACAATTACATTGTCATTTATTAATCTTTTTGGCACATATGCTGCTTGATTCGGGGAGATGATTTTATTCATTAATGGTTTAATACAATTCACCAATATCTTTGTAATCACCTTGTAACTTATGTTAAATAGACCAATTGGTCTATAATCTGATGGTATAGAAGGATATTGAGTTTTAGGAAGTAAACTGAGCAGAGTCTTGTTTATATGCTTAGGCATTTTCCTAGTGATGAAAAATTGTTGAACCATATTTACCATGTCATTACCTACTATTTGCCATTGTGTTTGAAAGAATCCAGCTGGATAGCCATCTGGACCAGGTGCCGACTTGCTATACTTTTTACTGCCCTGTGAATTTCCTCTTCATTTGGAACTTGTATAAGCTGAGCGTTTTCATCTTCTTGAATACCAGGAGTGATGAAATTGAATTGGATGTCTGTGATGATGGGATTTGTAGTTGTAGTAATAGAGGAGAAATACTTAGTAAGAATTTCAGCAAGTTCTTCTCTTTTGTGCACCCAGTTACCATCAAAACCTTTCAGAGCAACAATATTATTTCTTGCTCTTTTTCTATTGGCAGTTGTGTGAAAATATGAAGTGTTATTATCAGCGTCTAAAATCCAGTGATATGTGGATTTTTGCTGCCAAATTCAGCTTCTATTGATTTCCAATGAGTAGAGAATCAATAGTTTGTTGAATTTGTTGTGCAAGTGAAGCACTGTAAGGTAATGATTGCAAATGATCAAGTTGATCATTATAATACTTTACCTTATCAGTAATAGTTTCAGTATATGTTGGGAAACTAATTCAAGAAAAGAAGGATTAAATTTTAAATATGGCGTGTATGTTGAACTCCCATGAGGGGTCTTAATATCCTATCATTGTTTCTAAGTTAATTTTGGGCCCTCAACTACGGGACTAAAAATGGAAATTTCCAAAATCTCTCATGTTCCATTTTGCTAGTTCAACTCTAGTGAATTGGATTTTCCTGCCCCATACAAAGTTCTTAGACCCTTTGACATTATGGTTCCAGGCTTTAGCAATGATTTCATTACAGTTAGGGTCTTTTAACCAGCATTTGAAAAACTTCCAACAATTATTGGGTTTGTATTGTTCTGCTTCTGTAACTAGTAAAATTGGACAATGATATGAACCCAAATAAGTTAAATGGTAATCTAGAATCAGGAAATTCATTTTTCCAATGAATATTATGCAAAGTCAATCCTTGCTCTTTTGTTACCCATATCATTACTTTTATTAGTCCATGTATAGGTGTTACCTATAAATCCCAAATCCATAAGACCAGCAGCATCCACCATATTACAGACCCAATTGTCTATAGATGATTTATATGATGGTTGGCCTCTATTTTTAATATGAAAATTTAGATCCCCAATAACAGTCCAAGGCTGGAAAACATTGTCCCCCAATTCCTTAATGAATTGCCATTGAGTTGTTTTGACATCTATGTATGTGGAACCATACATACAAGTGAGCAGTCATTCGGGTTTTGAAGGATTAGATGTAATAAGTAAATGCACCGTATCATTTTCAACACTTATAATCTCACAAGGAAATTCATTCTTCCACATGATTATTTGTCCTCCAGCCAAACCTCTGGAACTTTCCAAATGTATATTTGGATAACTAAAAGGTTGTATGAGTTGCTTAGCTTTACTTTCTGTCAGGATTATATATTTTCACTAAATCTTTAAGATGGTCTCTAGTGACTGGTGATGCAAATCCTTGTACATTCCATATAAGTATCTTCATGATTTCTAAGTGATGAGTAATACTAAAATGAAAAGATCTGTATAAAGAAATAGCGCTAAGTAAATTTGAAATAACGAATTGTGAGTATATAATAGAAAAAATTGAATAGAAAGGGCTAATGTGAATAGTTACCTGTGTATCAGCTCTTGCGTTCCTTATTTGAAACCTTCTTAAGTTTTGCTCTGAAACAGTCCCATTGTAGGATTGGTGGGAGTCAGAAGTTTGGGGGCTTCATCTAAGAGTAGGTGAGTACCTTCACTGAAATCTTGAAGACCCTCATCAGCAGTGATATCAATATTTGAGTGAAGTTGGTTATAGATGGTTTGAATGGGACCTTTACAAGCTTTAGTACTATGAACCACAGTAGAGTTTTGCATGGCATTGAAATTAACAGAATTGGCAAATTCTTGCAAGAGGATTTGAGACTGAGTATAAGATGGCGAGTTCCATTCTCCCAAACTGTTAGAACTAAAATTATTCATGAAGTTGAGATTGGAACCATATTAATTGTTGATCTACTGAGGTATTAGTAAATTCATTAAAGTTGCAACTCCTAGTAGGCATAAAGGAGGATATAGGAAAAGTCCCATTAACCTGAGTCATATGAGTCCTAGAACCCACACATGTAGGAAATTGAAATAAACCATCATCAAATCGAACTCTTTTACCTTTTCTGTTTGATGATTCTCCTATATCAAGAGGAGTAGTGCTAGATACAGTAATCAAACCGTCATTGTTGCATACAATGGTGTTTGTTACTGCTTCAGAATTTGGGAGAGGTTCTATTTGTTGTTGATTGTTAACCTCTTCAGCAGCTTATATGTTAGTTGGTTCTGCATGTGTAGATTCAACAATGATGAGAGAATTGTTTACATGCAACATTGTTAGTTTTTTTTTTTTTTGAAGATTGTGCTTGCATGTGTTTAGATTTCGTTCCTCTGTTATCCGGATTGCTCCATGATGGTGGTTCATGATCTTGATTAGCCAAGAGAAAGCCTCGTTATTGTTGTAGCAGGTAATCAGCAATAATAGTGCATTCATCTTCTTTATGATTAATTGTACGTATAGCAATAATCACAGAGATTCAGTGGTTGGTTCTCATAAAATAGTCGAACCCACACCCATTTCTCCAAGAGCATTTTTCATCCAGAATCCCCTTCTCATTGGATTACGTACATTCAACTCTATAAGCGCTTTTTGTATTTTCCCTTTGTAAAGTACACAATATGGTGGATCGAGTTCAATGATTTTCCCAATAGCAAGACCAATCTTCTCCACCATAGGTTTGTTGCTAAACTCCGGCTGCATGTTATAGTAACGAACCCGAAATCTTTGTTTAGTTAGATCCACCTCATGTTTAGGTATAGATGGATCCCATGGTTCAAGAACAAAGAGATCACCTTCTACAAACCATGGTCTCAAAGTCATAACCATTTCAAACTCCTCCTGAGTATCAAATGATATATATATATATATATTATTTGGCTCCATTTTGATCAGAATATTCTTGCATTTCATCCTCACTTTCTTGAGTTGTTTGTCTAACTCATTTACAAAGTAGGTTGTTTCTGTGTATAACTTACCTAAGAAGGCATATTTCCAGAGTGCCACTCCTTCTTTAAGATCTTCTTCTGTAAATGCTGGAACTGCTAAAGCTTTCAGCATTTCTGTGATAGATGAAGATGCCATTTCTTCATCCATACTGTTAGGAATATTAGAAAAGGTGGAGAAATAATTATTGTTTAAAGTAGATATGGAAGGAATAATCAAGAGAAGGGAGAATAACAGAAGCCTTAAAAGGATTGAATCACCTTGTTTCCGCCTTCTGAATGTCGTACAGATGTAAGAAAGTTTGTTTCTTTTGACAGGTGAGCTAGACATAATCATAGTAGAGTAGGTTTGTTGTAATAAAAGCAAATAGAAAAGGTGGTGCGTGTTGTTGATAAAGATAGATGTTGTTCTTCGAGAAGGAACTAAAGGTACTCAAAAGATATCAGAGTATTAATAGAGAATAATCAAAAGGTAGGTCCAAAAGAAAGGACAAAGGCAAGTGTGGAGGGTAAAACATCCTCGGGACACGTGTCAGGATCGGAGGAGCTAAGCCCATCCAAGGGGTGCACCGCCATACTTCGCGAATAAACCACAAGGCGACCTCGAGGAAGAGCCAGGTGAAGAAAGACTTGCACTGATCATCGAAGGATAAAAGTGCGAAGACATCTTCGGAAGGGCATCACCGAAGAAACCGCCTCACTCGACAAGCTCTGACACCACCACGATTGAGTAGTTTGTCTTATTAGCTGTAAACCACTCAGACTCGGCCTATATAAGGCGAGCTCGAGAAACATTGTAGAGGTGGGATTTTTGGGGGTAACCTAAGTTATGAGAGTGAGATTAGGTTAGTATCTCCTCAAACTCCTTAGGATCATATCCATGTACTAGTTAAGCAGAAATACAATGCATAGTTATACTCTTATCTCTTGTTATTTATTTATGATGCCAGCTTCGGTGTCGTTCTTATAATCTTCGTACTATGCATGATATACTCCCTCCGTTTCTAAAAGATAGGCACATTTGACTTTGACCAAAAATTAAAAAACTTAATAAAACCAATATTATAGTCATTTTTATTAATTTTTTTCTTATTAACCAATGACACTTGTCAATAATAAACCAATCATAAAGAAAAAACAATTAAAAAAACTCTAATGGTTAAAACCTTAGTTTTCGAAAAAAAGTCAAATGTGCCTATCTTTTTGAAACGGAGGGAGTATGTTTGAACATTGGGTTTGATTAAGATCTATTGGATGTCGGGTATAAAGTGCTCATGCAGATTTTATACTCACACAGTTTGGCGTTAGAAACAGGGACTGATTAAAATAACTTAGGGTTTGCCTGTGATTTAGGGTTTTCAAATTCTTTGGGGAAATATTTTCTTTTTTAGGGTTTCTTAAAACTCATTCTTAAAAACGTATTTTCACCATACTTTCATTACAGGCTCCATCACCTTGGACGTCTAAAGATCTCCAAAGCTCTAGCACGTTCAAGGTTTCTGAGCAAATGATCAAAATGATAAGATCGACGTCTCTTCAAGGAATCCAAACCTTGAAACGCAGAGATGTAATCAAGAGCATGACATACGTTTCCCGGTGAAACATCATCTAAGATAGAACAAAAAGGAGGTTTGAGCAAAAACGAAAACAGTTCTAATAAACAAAAATAATGTAGACAGAAGAATTATACATGTCAGACCACTAGGCACAATGACAACTTTGGACCTCACTTGTCGGTCGTAATTTTATAGGGACATATGCAGAAGGAAAAGACAGCAAGGCGGATCATCAAAATGAAATTACATGACGAAATCTCGGTATGAAGTGCCCATTGCAACTCAATGATACATTCGAGGGAAAGTACCATCTCAAGAAGTAACATCACCGGAAGAATCCATAAAAGTGACAAAGACGGAAAGGAGATAATGATTGTTGCTGAGGCAAGGAAATTCGAGCCATGGCAGTTGGAACCAATATTTTATTCAACAGAAGACCTTCCCGAAGGCGGCCCGAGCAACACTCCTCTTGTAGTAACTATAAACATAAACGACATACTGCTGCCAAAAATATTGATCGACCCAAGAAGTTCAGTAGATGTTCTATTCGGAACGGCATACATAGAGTACTTCCAACGTACCTCCCTGGCGCCCTTGGATTACACTATCTACGGATTCAATGGGAGGCTTCAAAACCAAAAGGAGATGTCTCGTTGCCAGTTTATGTAACATCGATGAAGCTACAAACCACCTTCTGTGTCCTGGACATAGAGTCACCATACAACGCGATCTTGGGACGACCGTGGTTGCACGGGATCTTGGGAGTACCCTCTACATTACACCAAAAACTCAGATTCCCAACTCCTACGGGCATATGTGAAATCAAAGACGAAATCATGGAGTCAAAGGCATGTCACGATAAAGACGTCGAGCAAAGAAGATACGCGAGACGACACCGAAGAGAAAGGCATAAACAGCAAAAGGCGGAAATAATCGACAAAGAAATCAACCAAGTAATCAAAGGAGACAAGGGAGCCATCACGAAGGAAGCCCCGAAGGATCCCAGTGCTATGAACGAGGATGCACCAAATTTTACCCCAACGAAACTAACCGAGGACCTAAACATTGGTACCAGTGAGGAACCAAAAATTGTAAAAATTAGAACATTAATGAAACAGGAACAGCGTGTGGAACTAGAAAGCATGCTAAAAGAATATGCGTATGTCTTCGCATGGAAGATGAGTGAAATGTCAGGAATAGACCCAAGCTTAGCATGTCACCACTTGGACATAAACCCTTCGGTGCGGCCATTCAAGCAGAGACCGAGAAAGCTAGCGGATGTATATCACACAGCAGTAGAATCAGAGCTTAACAAGATGATTGCAACTGGAATAATCAAAAAGATACAATATGCAGAATGGATGTCAAACATGGTCATCGTTCCGAAAAAAAACATGGGAGTGCGAATCGGCATCGATTTTAGCAATCTAAACAAGGCATGTCCCAAGGATCCACAACCACTCCCCAGCATAGACCAAATGGTGGATGCAACAGCAGGCCATGAGCTACTAAGTTTCATGGATGGCTACTCTGGGTACAACCAGATTCCTCTAGCAGAAGAAGATCAAAAGCATACGGCATTCTTAACATCCAATGGATTATTTTGTTACACAAGAATGCCATTTGGACTAAAGAATGCCGACGCCACATACCAAAAGGCCATGGGAAATATATTTCGTCCCTGGTTAAAAAAGACTGTTGAAGCATACGTAGATGACATGTTAATAAAAAGTAAGAAGTAGAAACTCATATCAAAGATCTGCGAGAAATACTGGAGAAAATGCGCCAAATCAATATGAAGATCAACCCTGCGAAGTGCATCTTCGGAGTAACCTCGGGGAAATTTCTGGGCTATGTCGTTACAAAAACTGGCATCGAAGCAGACCCACTAAAAGTACAGGCAATCCGAGAAATGCCATCACCAACAACTATAAAAGACGTGCAAGCCCTAATTGGAAGATTGGTAGCTCTCAGCAGATTCATCGCTCGATCCTCGGACGGATGTAAAAATTTCTTCAGCATCTTGAAAAAAGGGAAAAAGTTCATATGGACAAATGAACGAGAGACAGCGTTCCAAGGAATCAAAAGCTACCTAGCGAGCTTGCCGGCACTACATCGTCCAAAAAAAGATGAAGATTTGAGGCTCTATATCGCAGCAAATTCGGATGCCATAAGTGCAGTGCTCGTGACAACAAGAGAGGAGGAGAAACCAGTGTATTATATCAGTAGAAACCTATTTCCAGCCGAGAAAAACTATACCAAGCTGGAACAGCTCATACTTGCATTGGTGGTAGCAACCCAAAAGCTTCGAACGTATTTCCAGGCTCACAGAATAATAGTGGTAACCAAAACGCCAATAAAGTCGGTCCTAAAAAATATGCAGGCAGCAGGAAGAATTGCGAAATGGAACGCACAAATAGGCCAGTATGACGTGGTATATGAAATACGAACAGCATTAAAATCTCAAATTATCGTTGACTTCTTGGCTGAGTTCCCAATCGAAGAAGACTACGAGGAAGAACCAATCCTAGGAATTGAAGACGAGGACGGACCAAATGACCTACTAGAGCAGTGTCATCCTCGGAGATGGGAAATTTTCATCGATGGTTTGGTAAACGGTGATGGCCGAGGAGTCGGGATAGTCTTCACATCACCAGAAGGGAAGCGCACAGTATATGCACTCCGACTAGAGTTCGAAGCAACCAACAATGAAATAGAATACGAAGCTATGATTCATACCTTAAAGTACATGATAGAAATAAAAATCCAAGAAGCACGAATAACTACAGATTCACAACTTGTGGTACGATAGTTAGATGCCCTATCAAAATACAAGAAATTGGCGAGAAGACTCATGACAAAGATCCCACATCTAAAGATTCGGGACATATGCAGGAAAAATAACAGGCATGCAGACGCTTTGGCGTTTATCGCATCAAAAATGACGGACCAAGATATTATCTCCATCGAGATTGGTAGAATAAAGAAGTCATCAATAGCAGACTTGAGGGAAGAACTAGTAATGACCATCCAGGACGAAGAAGACGATTGGAGGGCACCCATAAGAAAGTATTTGGAGACAAAGGAATTACCAAGTAATCCCCTCGAGGCGCATAAAGTAACAAGCAGATCTGCAAATTACCGACTCTTGGGTGGAGTTTTATACCGACAGTCATTTTTGGGACCTTTATTAAGATGTGTCCATCGAATAGATGGTATAGCATTGATGAGAGAGATGAACAGTGGAGAAGCAGGAACTCACAGTGGCGCAAGAGCACTCGCACAACAAACTAAGGCCCAAGGATACTACTGGCCATATATGCATGCCGACGCAAAAGACATATCCCAAAAATGTGATCCTTGCCAGTGAGTCGCTAAAAGAATTCACGCACCAGCAACAAACTTAAACTCAGTACTAAGCCCATGGCCCTTCGCCAAGTGGGGAGTAGATATTGTCGGTTCATTCATTCCAGGAACAGGACAGCGAAGGTACATCATCGTAGCAACTGATTACTTCTCCAAATGGATCGAGGCCAAAGCCTTAAGAAGCCACACAGGTAGAGAGGTGTTTACTTTCTTTTGGGAAAACATATTCTGTCGATTCGGGGTCCCTGCCGAGATAGTTTCGGAAGATGCTCAAGAATTCCTCAGCGCTGACGTCAGAGAATTGCTAAACCAGTACAATGTAAGACTAGGAACTTCGACACCAATATACCCGCAAAGCAATGGCCAGGCCGAGGCAACCAATAAAACAATAGGGGATAACTTGAAAAAACGAGTATTACCCCACAAAAAACAGTGGTGCGAACACCTGCACAGTATTATGGGCATTCCGAACCTCCCAAAGATGTGCGACAGGAATGACTCCATTTCACCTAACATACGGAACCGAGGCAGTATTGCCTACAGAGATAATGATACCAACGGATAAATACAAATCGGGGGAGCAAAACCTCACAGCAGACTTAATCTATGCAAAGCTAGACGACCTCGAAGAAGCTAGGGAAGATGCTCGGCAGCACATAATCAACTACCAGCAAGGGCTAGCCCGAGGGTACAACAAAAGAGTCATCGAAAGGGAATTCCAACCTGGAGAACTCGTACTACGAGAAATCCCACCTTACCAAAAGGGAAACGCAGGAAAGCTAGAACCAATCTGGGAAGGACCGTTTAAAGTAAAGCAAGTAGCAGGAAAAGGTGCGTACAAGTTAATTGACGAGAAGGATGGATAAGGACTCGGCAATGCATGGAATGCAAAGTATATAAGAAAGTATTATACATAAAAATGTACCTACGTCTTCGTTTAAGAGAATTATATTCAAAAATCACACAACTGTCTTGAATCAAACTCCAAAGTCATATCTAGCTAGGCGCACTCAAAAAGGCTTTAACGCCATAAAAAACGAACTGGCCAAGACCCCATATCTCCCCTAGTGCCTCAACGCAAATAAAATGCTCTAACGCCAAGGCCAAGACGCCAAAAACAAAAAAGACCTCGGCTAGCAGGCACAAAGTTGATGATCATATAAGCCGTAAGGGCCCTACGATCTATGTGACACAGTCCTCTACCCACAAGACACCCCGTTAGCGGTGGGTACTTCGCATCTAGGCTACA
>JAJJMA010072707.1:0-16948 GCA_023529015.1 Papaver nudicaule
AAAATTTGCGCCTCAGAGATCAATATGAAAGTTAGTGCTAGGGTAAAGTTAAACACTGACGTAACCGGCAAATTAGTATGCCTTGCTGTTTGACTTTGTTAGGCGGCTATCTCACTGCTCTTGCATATAGCAATTAGAATGAGCCATCATTTCAAGCAATTTCCTAAACTCTCCTCATGGCTTCTTATTTACGGAACGAAATCACTCGAGAGACGACATTTTTTAGAGTATAGTTTCTTGGAATGATGTTAGTCTAAATCAGTGTTCCATTACCTTAGGAATAAGAGCTGTTAATTAAAATCACACTTCGATCTATGTTGGTTCGTAATCGTATGCACAAGTGGGTATACTTTCTTTTTACAAGATTTTTTACTAAAAACGTTGATCACTAGCCTAAGTTGGTTCTCATTAAAGTATCACAGCCATGTTGGTAAAATGAAATGGTATAAGCTAAATATACCATACCATTTTATTTTAGTATAAAGATCATGAAACCATGACGGTATTGTGTTATACTTCCTCTGTCTCAGATTAATTAAGCTAATTGAAGTTAGTATAAAAATCAGAAGACCGCGATGGGCCCGTGTTATACTCCCTCGTTCCAGATTAATTGAGCTAATTGAAGTTTGCACAATTCTTAAGGCAAAGAGGAGAAAAAATAATTTTTTGTTCTTTTTTCCAATTATATCTTTGTACATAGCATAATTGTAAAATTTAAAACGACATATCTGTCAGATTATGGCACAAAAGCATTTTAAAACACCTACTAATGAGTCTAAAAATGACTATGAAAATTATAAATATTTATTATACCAAAATTTCATAACAATAATCAATTAAAAAGGGAAGATCAGAAACATGACCTATATAATTGAACTAACTCAATTAATCTGGGACAAATTTTAAATTGAACTAGCTTAATTAATCTAGGACGGAGGGAGCAGGGCCAGCCCTGAGGCAAGGTTGGCAAAGACTATCTTTGGGGCATCACGGCTAGGGGGGCAGCAAATTTGCGGGGGGTTTTCTATAGGATAACTTATTTATTTGGTTTAAAGCGTAATTTAAAACAAAATAAAGAATATAGTCCTAAGAGAATAAGGATCTTAACGTAAATAAAGTATTACTTGGCTGGTCTAATCCTAAATATCTATTTATCAAAAGAAAAAAATACTCAGAAACCCAATTTATGTAGCTCTTTTCCGTGAAAGGGGGAAACATTTTTTTGGTTTCTTTGGGGCAACAAAAACTCAGGGACGGCCCTGGGAGGGAGTATATGTTAGGCGAACTTTGAACTAATTGCGATAAAAAAATTGGCAGACTTTAAAGACGATTTTAAAGTTAGGCGATGTTTCAAGCACTTCTTCACTTTTTTTAGGCCGTGTTTGATACACCTCCTAGTATTAGGATCAGTTTCAAACTCGGTCTGGAAACGTCTTAACTTTTTAGGTGGTATTTGAAACACCTCCTAGTTGCAGTATCAGTTTCGAACTCTATCTGTGTCAGTATAAAATCTGACTAGAGATCTTATACCCAACAACCATTAAAAAAAACTATGAGTAAAGAGGTTTAGGTGTTGTTTTGGTGTAAAACCGTTCATCGAGTTGCTAATCACATACTACTCGATAAGCAAAAGACAATGTAAAGATAATGATTCTAATAACAAAATGATATAAAGTAGCGATCTAATCATTCATTGAATATATAAATGTTTCAGTTCTAATTCTACAAGGATCATGAGCTTTGAGACTAGAGGAGATCGAACATAATTTACTAACCTAGTCTCTCTGATGCCCAAGTCTTACAAAAAAATCCAACCGTTACAACTGAACCTGAGCTCGTCTTTTATAGTGCGAAATACAATGGTGGGAGATAGCTAATAAGACAAGCTACACAATCGTGGGTGTCAGAAGTTGTCGAGTAAGTCGGTGCTTCTCGAGATGGAATCGAGGTTGTGGTTGATTTTCACTCTTCGATCTCTTTGACGGCTTCTCCGATGGCTCCATGATCCTCGTTGCTTAATACTCCTTCGATGTGACCAACCTATTCGAGGAGGGATTTTATGCGATGAACTTCTGTACCTCGAGATGTTTCTTCACCCATTATATTCTTCCCCTACTGTCGACACGTGGCTCGATGGATTTACCCTCTACAGTTGCCTCTTTCCTTTCCCATGGATCGAAGATGCTGGGGAAGGAAACTTATCCTCGCTGCCCAATTACGTGCCACGTGCCTTACTTTCTGCCTGAGATGACGTCTCCGTGACACACGTCTTGCACGTTCCCGAGATTTTAGCCACTTTATCACCGTTTCACTTACAGTGTCGGTTTCTTCCTCATATTTAAGCTTATTGCCTCCCTCTAAATTTTTTTCTTATTTTTCGAACTCTTCCTCTTCTTTTCCTCTGCTAACTGTTCACTTCTTCCTTCTTAAAACTTTAGTCTTTAACCCAAAATCTTGTTTGTTTCGCAAAATCTTCTGGTACCCACTGTTTTATTTCTTCTGTTGATTCATAAAAGTGGATTTTTTCTTGCTTTCCTTCATATCGATTCTTGAGTTCCTGCCGCTGCAATTTCCGTTTTCCGGCAAGATTTTATCGACTTCTTCTTGGCAACCTTCCCTTCAGATGTCTTCCTCTTCTTCTATTGATGCTTAATTCTTAAAATGAGTGCTTTAGGTTTTAATCCAACTGCCTTTAATATTACCTATGTTCATCCTCCCGATGATAGATTAACTCCAGAACTGGTCGAGAAAAACAAGTGTGGTGATAAATCAACTGCTAATAACTCCTCATCAAATGTTGGCAGGGCTTTTGCTTCCACTTTATCAATTTTCAAATCCTCGGTTTGATGCCAGAAGCACAAGGGTAATGCAATTGACTTGCAGTTCGATTCAACTAATCAACAAATTGGTTTCTTGCTCGGAAGATAATTCTGTTGCAGGCTCGATACTGTTGTCAACTTCTTTAAGCATTATAGAGCTTTTTTAACTCTCGACGTTGAGGCTACTCCTTGGGGGGTTCGTTTTGACCTTCGAGATGGCACCGAGAACCTCCTTCCTGGCTTTCCTGATGAAGAATGGTACACAGAGCATGTGCTATTTTCGGGGCCTGTTCTTCGCGGTTGGAAAGATTCAGGGCGTTTCTGGCCTCGAGATAATTTCGAAATTGGTCACCAATTTTCAACTCAGCATATTTTTACTATACACTTTTCCGAAGAGGAGAAAGAGTTGTCTCGCCAATTGTTGTTGAAAAGGAAGAATGCCATCGAGGATGTTCCGAGACATCCGAAGCGAGCACGCACATGAGAAGGGACTATTGATCAGCTAACAAACACCCTCTGTTTTGCAATATATTAATATGAATATTTGTCTCTATTTGTTTCCTGAGAAAGACGAGACTTTTCCTGCAGGGAAAAGCGAAGGAGCTCGATGAAGCTGATGAGTCGTTGGTATTTCACTATGCTAGTGAGAATAAGAAGATTTCAAAGGCTAAGAAAAGTGGAAGGATTAATAAGGTCGCAACGGAGGGTGCGAAGTTGGGTAAAGCAAAGGGGGAAACGCTTCAAGCCCCGGAGGGTGGTATGAAAGGTGTTGAAAGGGCTCCTGATAAGGAAAAAAGTTCAATGTCTATGGTGTATTCTAAACCTAGAAATGATTCTGAGATGGCGGTAAACTTAGTTGCTGCCTCTGCTTGTTGTAATATCATATCCAGCTGTTCTGGCTTTGCTACCGTAAAAATTCCCTCTTCGACTACTGCCTCTGCTAAAGCCACTTCTAATTTTCCATCTGGAAATTCTTCTGCCCTCATTAAGCTTCTGGTACCTCGAAAGAGAAAAGCCGACGCCTCTACATATTTGTCAAAGTCAATAGTTCTTTTTGCCCAGCCTGGTGGTTCTAAATTTCCAAGGGCTCTTGATTTTGTGGAAGGAAACCAAGAGCAATATTCTGCAAAGAATTTTTAGAAAATACTTCAAGAAAGGCCAGACCCATATGATTTTGCTAAAGAAGTGTCTTCTCATTTTAGTGCTCATACCTATGATCCTTCGAACTGTCTTCTCGATCCCAATTTCTGCTAGAAGGTTGCCAGTACGTTTAGTAGAGAGTGTCTAAAGGATGCCTGCGATCCTCGCAATCCGGTTTTTTCATTGGAAAAAAACTTTCTCTCCTTCAGATGGTAAGTGAGCCTTGTTTTACTTCTACTGTTGCTTCCTTAGGTAGTGCTGACACTTTAATAATTTGATCTTCGTTTCTCAGGGCGATCGTCACAAAGCGAGCTTGTTGAACTACTCATTACATCGCCTGATGATGTTATTACTATGAGCGGCAATTTTACCGAATGCAGGAAGAACTGGTTGCTGAAAAACGTCGCATTGCTACTGAGGGTGTTGAGATGGCAGGTATGTCTCTTCTTATTTTGATTTTTGTTGATTCCCCTAGTCGATGTTGAACGCCTTTTATCGATGTAAAAGGGGAGTTAAATGAAGAGAAGGAAAAATTTCGTCGAGCTAACCTAGCTCTTAATACTTACTCTCGAGCAAGCCGTAAATACACTAATGTTGCCTATGACCTGGACAAAGGCCAACGAGATCGTCTCGATAGTCTTGCAAAGGAAAGAAAAGAAGCTCGGAGTTACCGAGATTACTATCAAAGGAAAAAATCTGAAGCTAAAGGTACTATCGATCAAGAAAGAAAAAGAAGGTCTTCTGTCGAGGGCATGGGAAATGCACCAATATTAACTCGATATAAATCGCCTGACCAAAGAGTGAGATGATGCTCAGAGGGACCAAGGAATTCATGCCTCTGGCAAAGTTGTGATTGAGAAATTGGATGAAGAAATTATGAACTTGAAAGTTCAAAATGTTGCACTAAGAATGCCAACAAAGAGTTGACAGAGGTGAATGAAGGTTTGAAGAGGGGCTATAATGAAGTTAGCTTAGATCCTGCGACAGCTAACTCTTCGAAAGATCATTCTCGAAAATGGTAAATGAGTATCGAATTGAGCTTGCTAAACTGGGTTGGGCACCTGATATTGATATTAGAAAGAAGGTTACCAGGCCTCATTTTTCCAACGAGCAGAAGGTTACTGATTATGCTGTGATGAATGTTGTGATCAAAGAAAGTAGGATATCTGGCTTTAAATATTTTATTGTGAATATGATATGTCTTCGAAGTCCATTCTAACTTGCCTATCCCGGTTGCATGCATCGAAATGAATTTGAAGCATGTTATTGCGAAAACTGAGCTGAATAAGGATAATGCCTCTGCTCTACTGATTGCAAAATCGGCCTTGAAAGTGCAGTTTGAAGAGGAACTCGAGAATTGGCTATCGAGCGTAAATACCATCTCGAAGAAAGGTTGAAGAAAGGTTGAAGAAAGCTTGAGGAATACCATTAATACTCTTGTACTCGCTCAGCCTCAACTTAAATTTGGTGGTGCCATGTCAGATCTACTTTTGAAATCGGAAATAGCACAGGGTCTTTTTGCGAACAAGGCTTGTCGAAAGCATGGCCGATCTCCCTCTAGGCGTATCCGAGTTGAGCCTGCTGAGTATGGTCCTATAGGTGCAGATGATTCTGATTTAGAGCTTCCATGTAACGATAAACTGCTTCCACATGAAGTTTTTATTAGGCTTGTTAACCAGCAACTTGACCCCGAGATAATGAAGAAAGATGAAATTGAAGATGAAGATACATATGATGATGATTCCGAGGGACATTCCGAGGATAATACCGAGAACAATTCTGAGAGGGACCCCAAGGATGAGTCTAGGGATACTATCGCGGATGGTCCCGAGGTGAATGCTGGGGATGAGCCAAAAGATACTGTCGAAGGTAATCCCCAGGGGGAACCTAGAGATGCTTTCGAGGGGAGTGGTGGTGGTGATAAAAAGAATGATGCTGAAGCAAGTGTAGAGGAGGTTGAGAGGGACTTAAAAAGAAAAGGCACTTTATTTGTAGAGTCTTTATTAGAATATAATGAGGATGATGAAGGAAAGGGAAAGGTACCTTCTGACAGCAAAACCAAAGGCCATCGTTTAAAGACTAGCGATGAGCGCTTGAAAGAGGAAAAAAGGTTATCTGATATAATGGACATGGTCCACGAAGCCCCTTCTCGAGATTTCTCCTAATTACTGCTGCCTGAAGCTTTCTTTTTTGAATCTTTGTCTTGATTTTTTGTATTGCTAACCTTCCTACAATGAAATATTTTTGTTGCACTCTGTTTACTCTATGTTTTGTATACAATTGTTTAGTAACTCGTAATCAGGCACGCAGTTTTCTTTTTTTCAAATTCTAGGCTCCTAATGTTTCTTAGAGTGCAACTCTAGGGCTTACTTCGATGTGGGAGATAGTAAACCAAGCTCGTAGGGGCTGCGGATCACCCTTCCCATAGGCCTTTGACTACTTGCCCTGCTTCAAGCTGGTGTTGGCTATCGAAGTCGTAGGGACCTGGTTGGCCTGAGTACATATGAGGCTTATGGTAGGCATCGAAGATATCAAGTATCCTCCGAGGAGGCTTGGGTTAATTATCTTGGATACATGTTTTTCCTATGTAGAGCATGAGGCTTATGGTAGGCAACTACTAGGGCATCGATAATAAAGTATCATTATGGGGAAGTGCCGGTCAAAGCTGGAGCTTAGACATGGTACTGCGTTCCTATCGCGGCCTGGAGTTCAACTCTTTCATTCTCGCTTGCCCCTCCTCGAGGCTGTGTTTGATTTGGTTGGAGGAGGTCCCTTAGCTGCGTAACTCGCTTTCCATTCCCATGAATGTAAGCTAATTAGCTGCCTCGGGGTTCCATCCACCCTAAGGGTAGATGTTAATCCCATTTATTGTCCCCACAACGCCTCATCAGGGAGGTTTTATTGGTCGCATGGCAGTGGGTTCAAATGCCTCTTAGCTTATGTAGCCTCGATGCGAAGTACCCACCGCTAACGGGGTGTCTTGTGGGTAAAGGAATGTACCGTGTAGCTCGTAGGGCCCTTACGACTACATCAACATCATCTCAGTGCCTAACATGGTATAACTTTTTTACTTTTGGCGTCAGGGCCTTTTTGTATATATGGCATCAGGGCCTTGGCGTCAGGGGCTTTTTATTATATATATGGCGTCAAGTCCTTTTGGGAGATATGCCTAACAGAGTAGGCCTTTGCCTATGCGAATAGGTTCTGGAGGTTGTATCGAGATGAAAAAGATCGAGCTATTTAATTTATTCCACTAATAGAGGCCATCAAGGTGCCTTGATTACATTTGATATCTATTTAAGATGTTTTAAGTATTTTCCTTCAATTGGAGTATTCATGCGCTCTCCCTTAAAGTTGAGTAGACTATATGTGCCGTTTCCCATTGCTTTTTCGATGAAGTAAGGGCCAATATCCAAGCCGGCTCCTTCGGAGTTTTTTGTATGGTTGTAAGTTTTTTTCTTTATTCGATGATAGTGCTGCATGACTTCGAACTTAATTCACTTACTGTTTTGTGGGGAATGTTTCTTTCCTTAGATAATGTACTGGAGTCGATTCTGCCTTGCTTGTTATTTGTAATCATGAACTGCTCTTTATTCTCGTACCACTAATCTCTTGCCTGCTTAGTAAACCCTATGCTTGATTGTGAAATTAATTTTGGCTTCTTCACAGGGCTACCCCTGCTGTAATTGTTATGCCATAGAGGTTGCTGTCATTCCTGCTTCTACTTTAGCAATAAATTCCTTGATATCAGATTCTGTAAACCTTGGTTGTTTGCTCTGACCTTCCTAGCCTATTTCCGAACCTTCCCTTTGCTGAATTTCGATCTCGTTGCAGATGCGTGTTTCGGATGGGTCTCATATTAGTTTTGCGATCCCAGTGGGTGTTGGAAATCGAATTCTTTGATGCAGCGTCGATGCCACTCCCATGAATCCATGTAACCATTGTCTTCCCACGATGGCCGTGTAAGGAGAGTCGATGTGCACCACACAAAATGGCGCAAGGAGATCAAGCTTTCCTACATATACTGTTAGAATTAGTTCGCATCTTGGCACCGAGGGTTTGCATTGAATCATAAAATATTATAGGTTGGGGGAACTAGTGCTACCTGTTCTTTAAACATCTGGTCATGAGTTCTCCCGAAGTGTATATCAACGGAACTTCCTGGGTCCACCAACACTCTTGGCATTGCAATCTTTTCAATGTTCAATGTTATTACAAGGGGATCATTGTGTGCACTTCCCCCATATGGTATATCTTCGGCAGAGAAGAAGACATGCTTTTTTTTGCCATTCCTCGAGTGGCTTCCTAGTGGATATGCTCATTACTTCTTTGCCTTCGAAGTCTCATTTATGAATCCTGTCTGTAATGCTGCTGCGAAAACTGTACTCACTGATCTCTGAATGTACGATTGAATTGCAATCTTTGAATTTTGGGATTTCCCTACTTATCGTAATTACGTACGCCTCATTCTTCTTTGCCTTTTTTCCTCTTGTCAAATGGAACAAGGAAGGGTTGGGTAATTTGAATTTGAAGTCCGACAGTTTACTGCTTAACATCCAAAAGATTGATCAAATCGAGCAAACAAATATAATCACTGATGACATGAGAACGCAGAGATTAAAAGACATGGCATAGTATGGACACATTATTTTTATGCTAGAGAGGTCAATGTGGCAGAAGTCAAGGATTCAATGCTAAAAAGAAAGTGATAAAAACACTTCATTTTTCATTAGTATGCCTCGTTTAGAAGAAGGTTTAACATAATCAATCAATTCTACATTGATGGTATGATCATCAATGATAGAAGACTATTCAAACTCATGTTGTTAATCATTTCAACTTCCTCTTTTTTGAAGATGTAGATTACATGCCCTGGGTTGAGAATTTGGGTTTCAGCTCTATCTCCGAAGAGGAAGCTATCAAGATAGAGGGCGCCATAAATGAGAACGAAATTTTGGAGGCCATCAATCGGTGAACGGTGTAGGTTCTCCGGGATCTGATGGTTCCGATTATATTTTTGAAGAAGTGTTGGGGTTTGGGTAGAGAAGATGCGATGAACACCAATGCCGTTTTTTTTTTTAATCATGGGACAATTGATGTTAAACACAATTCTACCTTTATTACTTTGGAGCCAAAAAGGGAGCATATAGAGAGTATCAATGACTGTAGGCCAATTAGTCTTATGAATAGCGTCTATAAGATCATCTCAAAGGTAGTCTCAAATAGACTCAAACTACTTATGTCCAACCTTTTCAGAATTCCAAAGCACATATGTTCCGAGAAGGAAAATAAATGATAATGTTCTTATTCCAAATGAAGTGGTAGATTCCAAAAAGAGATCGGGTTCAGCAGGTATTGTCTATAAAATTGATTTGGCACAAATGTCTGATAAAATCAGTTGGGCGTATTTACAAATTGTCATGCAGAAGATGGGTTTCAAAAGAAAATGATGCGAATGGATAAAGTTTTGTTATTCAACAACAAACTGTATCAGTGATGATTAATGGGGATGCTTTAGGTTCTTTCAATTGTTCTAGAGGAATTCACTAAGGTGAGCCCTGTCACCACTCTTATTCAATCTTGCGATGGATGGTCTAGCAAGGTACCTTGATAGTCTCTCTTATAGTGGTTATCTAAATGGTTTAATTGTGTCTCATCTCCACTACGCCGACGATACGATTCTTTTTTTCGAAGTATGATTGGAATGAATCACTATATATTTTCAGTGCTCTCAGATGTTTTGAACAAGTTTCTGGTCTTAGAATTAATGTGCCGAAAACAAGCTTGGTTGGAATTGGTCATACTCCCTTGCTTTCTACTTGGGCACACAAATTAGGGTGTATGACAAAAACCCTTCCTATGTCATACCTTGGATTACCTCTTAGTGCTAACTCTAACTCAGTTGTGAATTTAGATCATGTGATAGAGAGGTTCGACAAGAAAATTGGCAACTTGGAGAAGAAAAAGTTGTCAAAGGGAGGTAACATTTTCCTTATTAAGGATGTTTTATGGAATGTCTCTCTTCTAGTTGGGATCTCTTATACACATCTTAAGTTATGGAGGAGTTGGCCTTGGAAGCTTAAGAGATATAAATGGTGCTCTGTTGGCAAAATGGTTTTGGAGATTTATTGAGGAGGAGGGTCTTTTTTGGTGTTCGGTGATCACTAAGAAGTATGGACCTAGTTTTTCTGGTTGGTTACCAAATAGAGTAACATCTTCCTATGGGACATCTTGTTGGAAAGGCATTTCGTACAAGGTGGAGGAAGTTGCAAAATATTCTGCCACACAACTGAATGACAATTGCTTGAACTTTTAGATGTGATTGGAATAAACCCACCCTCGGTAATGCTCCAAATCGTAGAAGCTCTCTCAGCGAATGGTAAATTCTCAACAAAATTTCTTTACAAAGAGCTGCACAAAGGTAACCACATTGATAACCTTCTAAGTTTATTTGGAATTCAAAGATTCCAACAAGGTCAATTACTTTGTGTGGTTAGCTACACACCATAGACTTCTTACAACTGATATGTTTGTGAAATGGGGATACTATCATGCATGTCAACAAATGTTTCCTCTGAAAAAATGGTGAAGAGTCGCAGGTACACATTATTTTCAACTGCTCATTCTCCTCCCAAGTGTGGCAGCAATTATTACCCACATGTGTTTATCCTCCATCACGAACTCTACTTTGTCATTGCTACAATCATGGTCTTCTTCTAAACCTCAAGTTGTCAATTAGTAATTCATTTGGGATCTTACTCTTGCTGGTGTCTTTTGGTCTGTTTGGTTAGAAAGAAACCAAAGAACTTATGAAGAGAAGAAAAGAACCTTATGGAGTGTATGCAATGTTGCTAAGGTGTTGATTACTTCAAAGGGCTACAATCCAAAGATCGGATCTACAACGACAGTTAGATAATCTTATTTTCAACTGGGATTTGATGTTTTCCTAGTTTTTGCAACGTTAGAGCATTTTTCATCTAGCATTGCTAGAGACATTGGATCAACCAATCCAAGAAAAAAAACTGAATTTCCATCAAAAACCATCGCCACCATTAGATTGGTTGATCCAATGGTTCTAACAATGCTAGATCAAAAATGCTCTAGCAACAAAAGATTTTCCTAGTTTTTGTTTTGCTTTCTTTGTTTCTCTGTTCTTGCTATTTGTATTTTCTTCTCTCCCTCTTCGATCTAATTTACTCTGTATAATTGCTTTTTTGTTTAATGTAAGTTTTTTTTTTTAATCCTACAAAAAAAAAAAAAAAAAGGGAAAAAAAAATAGTTCGCGGACTATAGGTCCTAGTGACCAAAAATATGATACAAAAACTCCTTTTCTAAAAGAGTGAAACCAAATCCAATACACACCCCTTTGATAGTTATTTCAACCCCCTGAAATCACCCAATACACACCCCAGCATTAATAACCGACCAACATTGTATTCTTCTTCAATTTCATTTCAACTTTCTCTCTCTCTCTCGCTCAAAACTGAAACGAAAACCATGAAACCAAAATTTTCCCCCAAAATCGATCAAACTAAAAAATCAGCGTCTCTGTGAACTCGATTGAGTGAAACCTATTCACAAATCTCTCGATTGAACTTCTGAAACTATTGATTTCACATTTTTCAACAGATCTGACCTAATTTTGAGATTTTGAAATCAAAAATTGTGAAACCAGCAAAGAAATCGAAGGATAAAATACTTGAAGATAATGTTCGTGAAACAAGAAGCACCGTGAAGAAAAAAATTGTGAAATCAGTACGAAAAACCGTAAAGAAAAAAGGTAAAAAAAAAACTTTGATAATCAAAATTTAGGTTTCATCATTTTTGTTAACGTTATATTTCATCTGGATTTGGTGACGAGTGGTGATGAATTAGGTGTAGAAGTAACTTAATTTATTTTAGGTTTCATCTGGTTCAATTTAATTTTGAGTTTGAATGACTAATTGAAGTTTCTGTAATTTAGGATTTATGTTTTCATTTTTGGATTTTAACTGCATGTGTAGGAAAATGTTACTGACAAGGTATAAACCAGTTTTGGTTCCAATTGATTTTGTTGGGTTTTATATTCGTCGTGTTTTCGTCGACGAAACAATTATAATATGACTGTGTTGTTGACAAAATAGCTTACTTATTGTTTTATAGATTTCATTGAAACCAATGTTTATCGGACATTGTAGCTTACTTATTGTGATACTACATTTATTAGGGGATGCCGGTGAAAGTTGGAAAGGAAGCAAGACCGGATAAGGCTCAGGTGTTTCTATACAGCCTGATATCAAAAAGGGTTGGTACCAGTATTGGTTTCAATTGTTTTGTTGGTTTATATTCGTCGTGTTTTCGTTGACGCTCATGGTTGTGAAGCTCTGAGTTCGATTTCTTTTGCTGGTTTAGGGATTGGGTATGAACTGTAATGCAACCAATTTAGGTTTCTCTCTTATGATATTGAAACCTTTGTTATGTTTTGCAGATAGTAAATCTAATGACGCCTACAGGTGTACATTACCAAGACTACGGAAATTAGCTGATGAATTGAATGAATTGGGTTTGGCCGATAAAGAAAAGCACCTCAATGAACTGAAAGCATGTCCTTTTTGGGATTTCTACGAGCCGTTCCACTTAAAGATTGTGGACGGAAAGGAGTTGGGGAAGACGGCAGATGCATGCCGGATGATGTTGGCAAGATTTACATCATTGAGTAAACGTGGGAGGGATTTGGAGTGCTTCAATCTCTCAAGCAGTAAGGACAGGAAGGACTTGATATTGCAGATCACTCCAGCTCACGCAGCTGTTATTTTTGGATTTCAAAGGATAGAGCAACGACCAGATCATGAAATGAAGAATGACAAAACACAAAAGGAGATTGATTTGTTTATTGCAGAATACTTCGGAAGGAGGAAGAAGATGAAAACGGATGTTATTCTTCTCCAAATGAAGAAGTGTTTAGCTGATGACAGTAAGGCAAAAGATTTTGTGAGGTTATTAGTTTGTTCATCATGGTCACGGCGTTCTTTGCACACAAAGGGGGTCAGAATCTGGCCTATCAATATCTCCAACAAACATTTTACATGAATGAAATCTCGTGGCCGGACGTTATTCACAACTCCCTAATGACGTCGATTCTAGGTGCGCCGCTGAAGCCGGAGGATGTGAAATGTTGTGTGGTGTACCCATTGGTAAGCTTCCCACTTTGAAACCTTTGTTCTTTGTTTTTGATTTCATGTAGTTGTTGTTCTATTATTGTTTTAGATTTCGATGTTGAATTCTAAACCTGTAAAATTGACTGAAACCTATCTGGGTTTCACTGTAAAATTGACTGAAACCAATTTGATTTTCACTGTAAAATTATGAAACCAACTTGGGTTTCAATATAAAATTATGAAACCTATCTGGGTTTCATGCATTATAATACGTGGAAAATGCTTCGCTGAGAACAGAAAACCTAAACAATGAGTGAAACCTATATGGGTTTCACTTCGAAAATGATGAAACCCATATATGTTTTAGGCTTTACATTAGACATTTCTGTTTTTGTTTCTTTCTTTTTGTCTCATAGTGCTTATGTCTTTTCATTTGCAGTACTGGTTTGCGGAAATGACACACATCGTCAAAAAGAAGGTTGCTGGCGAAGGAACAAGCTATCCAAGATTCACAAGATGGAATCTAATGGATGTCTGCCGTGCAGTAAAGAAGAAGTTACCGAACTTCGATGCAGAAAAAGACATCACACCAAAGATCAACGTCGTGAGAGCAAAGTTAACATTCAAGATCATCGATGATGTAGATCTGAGGAGGGAGGGCTAGTTGGAAATCTGTGGTTGATGTCAGTTTGTGGGTTCTTTGGTAGGAATTCAATGTACAAACTTTTTCTTTGTTTTGTGTTAGGAATTTGTAGGTTGAAACATTGTCCTTTGTTTGTTACTTTAATGTAAAAACCAGTGTTTTTTTAATACAGTTGACTACGAATATTATATCATCATCTCTACAGGTGTGAAATGGTTCATGTCAGAAAACAGGAAGAAACTTAAAAAATGGCTGAAACCTTTTTGGGTTTCACTGTGAAATTATGAAACCAAAGTGGGTTTCACCCATTTCATCACATGTTACTTGCGGAATGCTAAGTTTAGAAAAACCTAACTGCAAAAAAACGAGTGAAACCTTTTCGGGTTTCAATGTAAAATTATGAAACCAAAGTGGGTTTCATCCTCCATTATACCACATGTTACTTTTAGAATGCCAAGTTTGAGAAAAAAACTAACTGCAGAAAAAAAGAGCGAAACCAAATTGGGTTTCATTAGAATGAAACCCAATTGGGTTTCAGTCACTCAAAACTACTCTGTCACCTGTTATCTATTCTTGCATTTCCTGCATTTCATTTCCTGTTCACAACAGACCTGGCAAACAATCTTAACGACATGATAAAAAGCAAACAAGAGACAACAAAAAGTAATAGAAAGTGTAACTATACTGTCAATAATCTGAAAATCCAATGAAAATCTAAAAATCCAATGAAAATCTGAACAACGAATGAAAATCCGAACACTCTTGAGCTAAGAATGCCTGAGTAAAAGAAAACCTAATGAAGACTACTGAGTATAAAAGGACTGGAACTTCATTCATCACTGCTCCGCATTGCATGTCCTCCGATTATGGTTAGTCAAAAGTTTGCATTTTCCGCATTGCCTCATTTTCTTGTTGGGAATGGAGCCAGTATTGGGAATCCTCTTCCTTTTTGGAGGACGACCAGGTTGTTGTGGTATTGCATCAGGGGCAAGTACACAAGATTTCGGCGACACCTTTGAAGGCCTTTCACTGTTGGGAACTGACTTAATTGGTAATGCATATGACCCTTGATAGAACTTTGTCGTAAAGTATGGCTCGACGTACTTATAAGGATCTTCTCCATTAGGCATGATACAACGGACATCATGGGCGCAAGGGAAGCCGTCAATACGCCAACGGTTGCAAGATCAGGTTCTCTTCTTCAAATCAACACTCTGAGTTATAGAAGTTTGAACTTCATAAACAAATTCAGATGACTTGATAACAGGGTATTCACGGCCATTCATTTGTGCAGTTCAATTTCCCTTTCTGGACATAGAGTTGAACGCCACTCAAATGAAGTTGCACAAACCTCACACCGTTCACATCTCTGCTTCATAAGCCTTTTACGAATCTCATCAGTCATAACAGTGATTGGCATTTCCCTCTCGTCACGAATCCAACCGTTGAAACATTCAGCCACATTCGAACACAACTCTCCATATCGACGACCAGGAAAATACATACTTGCCCATTTATCAACTGGAGCATCCAGAAGATAATTCTGCAGCTTCTGATTCTTCACCAACTTCAACTTATCCATATTCTCATTGAAGTCTTTATGTGTGTTTGCATAAGCACATTTTCTAAACAAGTCCAAGATATACAGGTTATACGTCTTATTGGCTTTCGGCAGGCAAGCGTTGATGTTGTTTCTCATGTGCCAAAAGCACCACCCATGGTAACAGTCTTTGAAAACTTCAGGAATGGAAGCTTCAAATCAAGAAGCTTCAACTGGAGACCTATACGAAACGAGATGGAAGCTTCATTGTGACACACGACAACCAGAACCTCTTCCATATTCTACAAAATCAACAACCAATTTCAAAATCAAGTTTAATTTCTGAAACTAATTGAAATAAACAACAAAATCAACTTGTCATTTAGAAAAACATCAGCACAAGACATCTTTGGACTCTCCATAACAATCATGTCTTCAATTAGTTCGGTTCCGTCGAGTCCAGTTACATACAATATACAAATTGCTTCTGATTCATAAATAATCATAATCTGGACAATCACTAACAGATCTAACCTAATTGACCAAACGTCAACTCACAATTTCATTCAAAATTGTCTAACCAATTCTTCTATAACAACCAACTAAACCACTCAAATCAACAACAAAATCAACTTCAGCATAAAAATCAGACCTAATCGACAACAAAATCTACTTCACCGTAAGAATCAGTAGAGAAATAACCTAATTGAACAAGCTAATAAACAGGACAATCACCAACAGATCTAACCTAAATTGAACAATAAAAGCAATCAACCATCAAGTTTTGAAAAACAACCGTAACTGAAAGAATATACTTACAGAAGTTTAACTTTCGATTCAATTTAAGTCATAATCGAAACAATTCGAGTTTCGCTGATTCAATACTTGCCCTAAATCGAAACAATCGATTGTTCCTATAATTTGTTGTGAATTGAAAGAATCGAATGATAGAAACTGTGGATGAAGATTGAAGAGAAGAGAACCTAAATTCAATGGAGCATTGTCTCTCGTTGATCTCTCGCTGATCTCTCGATCGAGTTGTTTATATTTTCTCGTTACTTCTGAATTCACCGGGAGAAATCCTTGAATTCTTTTTTATTTATGGGAAGGGTAGGTTGGGAATATTAAAATGACCTAATTTAGTCAATCCGGAGTTATTGTACCATTTTTGAATAAAATGGAGTTTTTGTATCAAAAATAATATGGGTTGAGTTTTTGTATCATATTCTTGGTGACCTTGGTTTGTAAGGGATTATTATGAAAAAAAAAAACAGCGCATGTATCACCTACAGATTAAACTCCCATGTGAGCCCGTGCTGCTGCATCGCATCATCTGCTTGTTAGTAGGTGTAGCCTTCAATTTCTCATACACTCCACTCCACTCCACCCCCACCCTTCTGATTGCAATTTCCCAAGTTGTTACTGTCTGGTTTTAATTATGATTATCTTGCTATTTTCTGTGCAGTTTATATCAGCTGATCATATTCATACCATAAAATATAGGCCTTATTTGGTTTTAAACAGTTTATTATAATTATCTGTTTCGATCATGGAAAGATTTCCAAGCATATAAATCAGTCACCCGACTCACCCCATATTTAAAAATGATTCCACATTTATTTCCTCCTCAGAGTTCAGAGCTTCAGATCCAACTTGCAAACTACCCCCA
>JAJJMA010072715.1:0-42218 GCA_023529015.1 Papaver nudicaule
GTTGATCATATAACCCTTGAGATTACTCGGGTGAATACTTGAATATTAATTTGTGAGATCGTTCAAGTAGTATAATCAACAGAGTTCACGAAAACAAAAGTTGGTGGTATATCTTGGTATCCCCGCTTTTTCAGTCTAGAATTCACTTCTTGATATTGTTTTTTTTTTTTTTTAGATTTCACACAAATTTCAACAACTAGTTACATTCTCAGTTCTCCAATCCTAATATCACCAGGATTTGGCCAGCCGCCTATGCTTGCACCTGCTAGTTTATATGGGAAGCAAGATGTGATATTATGTCTAAAAAGATTTCCAATGAATGCTAATGTATGTGATTGTACGCAATTAGTTCTGTGTATGACAGAGTTACTCACAATCATAGCACATCCATAATAATGTGTATTATCAAAGAAACAATAGTATCCATGAGAATGCCAATACAACATTCATATAGAATTTGGCTTCTCCATCAGAATATGCACTTTGCATGATCTTGGTGAATACTGCTATTTTCAAGACTAATTTCTCTAAACTTTGTAAATAGAGGTGTTGTAACAAGAGGTTAATCTTACAATCACAATGAAAAAGGACCAGGAGCAGGAACATATCTAGCTTTTAGATGGGCAACAGAGGTGGGAGTTGCAAATATGATATGAAGCGGAAGACATAACCACTTTAAGAACTCTGAAGACTAAGCATGAAATTGTGGTCAAAGAGAGATCTTTTCTTAGCTATAATGATCGTTTTGTTTTAGCAAACTTAACCACCATCGATTGGCAATAAAATAGGGCATCTTATAACTTAGCCACGGTCTGTAAGAGGTCGGTTGCTACTTTGATTGACGTATAAACCAAATTTAACTAATTTTTTTAGCTGTCTTGAGGGAACTGATTCCAGACCCGGTTATACTGCGGGTAGCTTGAAAATTATGGATGTAGTCTGTGTTGGAAAAATGGGTTATAAATCATGCAAACAACTAATTCTTTCACTAACAAAGAATATCCAAGCCCTTGAACTTTCTAAATCAAACAAGATACAGTTCAGACGATACATCTAGCACTGTAACTACAAATTGAAATTGACATACCTTGTTCACAATGGCTGAATTCCAAGCCTTTGATTCAACCAGGTAGTCTTCCATCTGATCAGACTTAATACACAAAGTTCTTCCCATTAAAAACTTTAACCCTTGCTGCCGTACTTTCATTATTATCACCCATAACTCCCACTCCAATTGTTATCGGGAAATCCATATCGTTGTCAATAAACCTAGACAAAATTAATTTCTCAAACAATTGCACCGAGCCTAAAGCTCTGATACCAGTTGTCAGGAATTTAGCCGCTCTTAACCGGAGCTCTAAAACCTAGTTGTCAATGAAATATCCTTACCAAAGAAATTGTCGTGCACAATTATTGAAGAGATGTTGACAAATTGCGGAAACCCTAGAATCTTGAGATATTATGGTGAATAATAATTAAACCAAGCACAAAAGATAACAAAGAACGAGAAAGTAAATCAACTCACAAGACACGCAAGATTTATAGTGGTTCTTAAATATCCATACAATGTGTACGATATTGATTACATCCACTTCGAGCCGCACCAACTCAAATCCGCTATTAACGAACCAATTACAATGTAAGAAAACCTTTGTGGGAGTTCCAGCAAAATCTAAGTTACACCGTAGCAATCCCAAGACGTACCTTGTCTCTTGTGCGAATCCCGAGGAAAATAGTTGTGTTTCCACAGAGTTGAAACAATATGTTGATGGCTCTAGTAAAACAAAGTCATCATTTAATAGATATTTCGCTTCAATTTCCCTTCTACAAAGAACAAATTGAAGATCTAGTTACGATTGAAATACACTTTTTTCTTCATCCGTGGAACCTTTATTCATACTCATTCAATTGGAAGTTTTGCTCCTCACCTCTTTGCACTCAATCACGGAACCCTAGCTTTCTCTCAAAACCTAGCAAACAAGGTTTCTCTAACTTTCACATATCATTCATACCTTTCCCAACCCCCTATACACATCCTTATATAGCAATCACGTTTTAGGGTTTACCTTAGGTCTAGGAAACTCAAAACTTAGGGAGAAAGTAAAGGAAACCGACTTAAGATAGATTAACAACCAAGTAAACTCGTCCAGGCTTTTGGCCACGCTTCTGCGCAGTTAAGCGTGGGCTAAGGCCAGTAAAACTGTGGTCTAAAGCCCAATCCGAGTTTCTCCACAATTTCACCACTTTGGACTTCTTCTCTCGTTGGGCTTGATGTCATGTCTTCCTAATCTCTCCATAAGTCTTCAATACACAACAAAAAGGGCACCATTCATATAAATTTTTTTTATTATCAATTGTTTTGCCATGTGATATTTCTAATTTTGTTGTTCACAAAGTGTTAAATTTTCTTCGATAAAACGAAGTGTTAAATCCGCAAACAATAATTCTACACATTGTGAGAATAATCACGGGTCTAGGTGGATTCATTATTCGCGTTGAGGATAAGTCTTATAGTGCCCAAAACTGAACAATATTATTCCAATAAACTTCTCTTTGCAAAGTGGAAGCAACATTGTAGTGTTCTATCAAAGTGCACATCGAAAGTTAAATTTGCGCATTTCCACAGGGCACAGAATATTATCAGCCGTTAGATAGATTTTCGCACTTTCTTATCTACGACTCCACTTAAATTGGTTGATTTTGGCGGGATCCTCTTTTCTATTTGCATTTAACCAAAAGGCGGAAGTAAGATGATTTTACTCCAAATCACGAGAATTTATCATGTTCAAGCTGATGTGGATATGGAAGTTGAAGTTGAACTGGAAGAGCCATAAGACTTAGCCTAACCGCTCGTACTCTTTTTTTGTTCTTTTTTACATGGATCTTATGATAACCATTGCCACTACCTTCTCCTAATTTGCTTCAATTTTTTTTTTTTAATATTGAGTCTTCATCTACAATATAAAAAATTAGAAATTTTCCTTGTTGGTTCCATTAATGGAGACTTTTCTCAAAATGTAAAACTTCATAATAACCAGTGCCACCACTGTCTCCTATAGTTCTCATTTTCTTTTTGATTTTCTTATGTTGTTCACATGGGTGAACCTCGATGCTCATTTAAATCAACACCCGACACCAAGGATTGGTTAGTTAATTTCTAAAGACTCTTTTTAAACAATGATATGATCTTCACTATGATTACACACCAAGAAGCTGTCGATTCAGAAGCAAAATGAATTGCTGATTTTAACAAACATCTAGGACGACTTAATGATAAAAAAAACCTAATTTTAATTCACAGCTGATTCCGATATAAGTTTTATTTGATTTCTTCATTATTATTTCAAATACTGAAAAGGAGGGGATACCAAGTACGCCACCGACATTTTAATGTCATGAACCTATGTAATAATTTACTAGAACGATGTCAAAAATCAACATTCAAGGAACAAGCCGGGATGAGATTTTATTCAAGATCCGGATCCACACAAAGATAATCTTTGGAAATCTCAAAGAGATTGAACTCACTTAAAGAGGTTGATAACGTACTTCTTTTTTGTAATTACTTTAATTTTATCAATCAGGAAAAATAATGCAGAAATAAAGTAATGCAAGACATCAGAAATTTTGTTAAGAGGAACTCCAATGCTGCAAAAAAAATCCCCGGGACCTCGTCCAGTTTTGAATCCTCTGTCCAAATAACTTTTAACTGATAAAGTCGGGGTCTCCTTCTCCTTACGTAAGGATAATTGTATGATCAGAGTTTAAACTTTTCTTTTATAAAAAGAAGTTTAATTAACAAATTGGTAAAATTATATATAGAAGGGTTTCTTATCTAGTTTTTCAAAAAAGTAGGACTGAACCTCACTGGAGAGATATTCAGTAGTGAAAACAAGAGGCTTCAATGTTTATTCTTAAGAAACACAACTGAAATATTTAAACAATTCTTGACATTTTCCGTTGTTAACTAGAGCACTCCAATGGAATTGGGAAGCGGAAGAAAATTGTCCATTGATTAAAGAAGGGTGATCAATCACAAATTTTGTGTTAACTCTAAAGCATACTATCTTAATCATAGTAAAATGGTTGTTGGAAATAGTTTATGATCTGACATCTTAAAGTGCAGCTCACCGGGTAAATTGATCATTATGTTATTCACGTGAATATATAATTGATCAAGCCTTAATGGACTTATTTTCGGCTATTTACAGGACTAGCAAAAACAAGAATGCAGTCATTCAGGAGATGCTTGAAGTTAACACTGACAACGCTTCGAATCCGGCCTTCAAAAGAGCTCCAAATGATGAGGAGATTGATGAAATTGCACGTCTTCTTAACTTGGTTCCAGCTAAAAACAGGGATAGTGCCATTGATCAGAGGATTTGGCAACCTGGAAAAGCATATTTTTTCTGTGTCGGTGTTATAAAGCCTTAGAGGATGATGGGTTGCTGCTTTTCCATTACCAAAGTTTGTGGAATCCTAAAATCCCACAAATAGTTTGGACTTTATGTTATGATGTAGCTCCTACTCTTGATTCACATAGGAATGTTATGGTAAATGATGTTTGCTCAGCAAGAAAGATGCTGAATAAAATAGGCATATTTCTTGAACGCATGCAGATTACAGTGGTTTTCCAGCAAGGTTTTAAATTACTATTTGGGAATGAGATAGGAAGAAAGGCAGTTGCTCCTTACTTCAAAAAAATTTGGGATATCATTTTTTGCAATTTGATATGCAGTTTGAATTGAAAGAAATGCTATTAGATTCTATCATAACTGGAAAGTCGTTGTTTACGATTGGTGTGTAAGAACTAGTGTTTCTGATGGTTTTATTTTAAATTATGCATTGCACAATTGAGCTATGCTTTTGATTTCTTACTCGGTTTTCCACCTTTTCGGTGTTGAGTTGATTTTTAGAGTGGGAAAAAAAGGGAAATTCTATTCACCTCCAAAAGTATTTCTCCCAAACACCTCCCAAATCATCTTAGTCCTATATCTAATGTTCATTTCTAATTTTAATTTCATTTCTAAGTCAGCAAATCAGGTAGCAATTGGATTGATTTCTCATTTCAATACAAAAGCTGCCTGTTATATGGCTAGTTATCCGCCAGGATTTACATAGTTTAAACCAGGATACTGTTGTAAGCCTCTGTAGGCAAAAATTTGTTCCTAGCCTTGGCTAGTTTTCTTTTATTGAAGCTTATCTATAAAATAAATGTTCAATGGTTCAGATTTCAGGTTTAGGTTCAGGGTGAATTTCATGTTTCCCAACATGTGGGGTTTAGATGGAATGGAGTTTTAAATGTATGGTTTAGATGGAGAGAGTTGTTTTGGAGGTGGGGAACTGGGAGGTAAATATCACCGCCGAAAAAAAAAGGAAGGCTTGTTACGTGGGCGGAGTCGGATTGCCTAATCCAATCGTCATTAGCCAG
Source organism: Papaver nudicaule (assembly GCA_023529015.1). NCBI lineage: Eukaryota > Viridiplantae > Streptophyta > Magnoliopsida > Ranunculales > Papaveraceae > Papaver > Papaver nudicaule. The sequence goes on from JAJJMA010072715.1 coordinate 5,432, forward strand.
CACCAGATTTTAAAACGTTCCATCGCAACCGTCAGCAGCACCATGATCTTTTTAGGCCCCCCTTTGTTTTCTCTGCTCTTAGGAGTAATTGCTAATTACCAAAAAGCTTAACACCGAATTTCATAAATACGCATGGGTATCAAATACTGTCAAGTGTTTCCTTTCCAGCAAATTTTTCTTATTCGAGAATACAGAAATTTTATGATTTTTTTTTTTGATAGATAAAATTCATTAAAAGAAACTAAGCTAGAGTAGCTACATAAGAGTTTTGCCTTTCGAGGCATACAACACTGTCATTTTCCAAAATTTCGAAAATGAAGCCTGGAGGATAGCCAGACATGTAACAGGTAGCTCTTGTATTGAATTTGGATTTCAATTCAAATGCTGCCTGATTGGCTGAACTAGAAATAAAACAAAAAATAAAAGACTTTCCAGATCCGATAGTGTTAAGTGGGGAAGCTAGAAAATCATCCCAAGCTGACTGAGATTGCCAGTTGAGATTTGTCTTTCCTCCATCCAAATGATTGGTAAGCCTTCTACAGTTAGAATCAAACTCCACTGTCTGGTATTGTACGTCAGTTCCCCAGGTCCAAGCTTCTTTTGCTGTAATCACCAAAGCTTGATCAAACGTCTGTGCCTCCATTTTTCGCACTCTGACATCTCTGCAAACACCCAAAAAATTTCTTAGAATGAGACTCACTGTAATGAATTTGGAGTTCTTACTCCAGTCATAGGCTATACTAATTTTCCCATTTCTGTCAGAAGGAGGAGACCATCTAAGAGGAAGAGTGGTGATGTCTCCTCTGTTGATAGAGATGGTGGTACTGTCAATGTTCCAGTTTTCTTCCCAGAAAGTCATAGCTCTAGTGGCAATTGACATGGGATTTTGGTCAGTTCCTCTGTAATTCTTTTCACAACGAGCTTTCCAAATGTGCCACAATATGGCCACACGGAAAGCATTCCAGTCCCCCTTATCCTTTCCCCAACCAACAAGAGGGATGTGCAGGTAAGATATCCATTGGGAGAGAGTAGGATATGAAACATTTGGAGGGAAAGGGTTGGCATTAGAGGCAAACCAAACACTCCTGGAGAAGGGGCATGAAAAAAGGATATGCTCAATAGTCTCATTCTGTTGAGAGCACACAGAGCAAGTATTTTGAACACCAATAAACCTGGAAAGAACAGAGTTAGTGGAAACCATTTTCTGAAGACATTTAAAGACAAACAACTTTGCTCGGGGGGCTGATTTAATGTTTCAAATCCTGTCCCACACCGAGTTATCTAGGTGCATAAAGCCTTTGATGGAGTTGTAAAGGGATCTAGTGCTAAACTGGCCATTTTTTTCTAGTATCCATCTAATAGTATCCTGCTTGGTAGTTCTTATGGGTATCAGCTCAATAGCCTTAACTATGTCCGGGTGAAAGAGACTAGTCAGGAGATCATGATTCCAAGAACTATTGGTGTGGTCAATAAGGTGACTGATCAAGGATATATTTGGTGGACGAGTGAGAGTGGCCAGAGAAATACCCTCTAGCCAAGTATCCTCCCATATATTTATAAGTTGCCCATTGCCAACTTGCCAAATGCAATGAGGTTTGATTTGATTCAGACCCGCTTGGATACAAGTCCAAGTCCATGACCCCTTGGTGGTTATTTCTGGGTCAAAAGAATGTCTGCACTTGCGGAAGTATTTAGCTCTCAAGATAAGAGCCCAAGGACTGGTTGGATTAGTAAGAAGGTTCCATGCTAATCTTCCCAGCTGGGCCAGATTGTTGGCATGAAGGTCCCTGAATCCCAACCCACCCTGATTCAAAGGTTTACAAAGAGATGACCAGGCTTTTAGAAATAGGCCTCGCCTACCTTCCTCAATGCCCCACCAAAAACGACGTTGAATGGAGATCAGCTGTTTGATGATGTCTTTTGGAATTCGGAGGCAGCCCATCTGGTAGATGGGTAGTGATTCCAGTATCGATTTGACTACAACAGTACGTGCAGCTTGAGATAAGAGCTTGCCTCTCCAGTTATGGAGTCTCCAATAAAATCTGCGCACCATTGAGTCGAAGCACTTAATCTTTTCTTTACCAATGAAAAGTGGAGTGCCTAGGTATTGTTCTTTCATGCTGATTTTCTTGACTTTAAGAATCCTAATAATCATCTTACCAAATTTATTAGGGATTTTAGAGAAGAAGATCCCTGAGTTCTCAAGGTTGATCATTTGGCCCGAAGCCTTACTAAAGGAGTTAATAATGTTTAAGACATTCCTAGCTTCAAGAAGAGTAGCTTGGGTGAAGAGAATACAGTCGTCGGCAAACAGTAGATGGGAGATAGAGAAAGATCTATTCCGCTTCACTCTTTTGTAAGAGCCTAGTGAGGCCTTTCATGCAGAGAAGGAAAAGATAGGGAGAGAGTGGGTCTCCCTGCCCAATTCTTTTACAGGGGGAGTAAGGAATATCCGGAGAGCCGTTGCATAGAACTGCAATGGAGGAGGTGCTGAGCACTGGTATATCAAGCTACACCAATGATCCGAAAAGCCCAGCTTCTTTAGGATGTCGATGAGGTAGTCCCATCGAACTCGATCAAAAGCTTTGCTCATGTCGAGTTTAATCCCCATTAAGGTTGTCTTTCCAGTGTGTTTTTTCATAGAATGGATCACTTCTTGGGCTAGAACAATATTGTCAGTTATCTTCCTATTCAGCATAAATGCCGATTGGTAAGGGGAGATAATTTTGGACAGGACTGGCTTGAGCCTATTTGCTAGGATCTTAGAGATAATTTTGTAGCTGGTATTGCATGGACTAATTGGCCTAAAGTCGGTTGGATAGAGGGGATTCTCTACCTTAGGGATGAGAGTGATGAAAGTGTTGTTGAGCTCCTTGAGAATGTGCTTGGTTCTAAAAAAGTGTTATCATAGCCACAATGTCAGGCCCAATAACATGCCATTGGTGCTTGAAGAACTTGACATTAAAGCCATTTGCTATTCAATTAGTGGGTCTGAATCCTGTCACTTGCAAGCCTCCAAATTTGAATTGAAGAAATTATACATTGAATAGTGCAAAAATTAACATCGGCGACATATCATAATAGTGCGATGAATAACATATAAGCATTACCCCAGAATAACTTGTCTATAAAAACAGTGCAGCCTCTCTCGTAGCAGTACTAAACCACATTCTGTGGGTATTAGAAAAAAAGGAAAAATAAATTCTCAGACATTCTCGGCTGCATCTTTGTGAGATAGACGGTCTTCACTACTAGCCCCTGCTGCTAACCGTTCTGCTGCTAATCTTTCTTCCAAGGCACGTGCACCTCTTTCTCTGTTGATCAACAAAATCCCAACATTATTTATTAGACAAGTATTTGCGTTAGTATAAAAAATAGTGAAATCATATGTAAGAGGCAACCCACAATTGCCGTGGATCAGATTCATAATGGTTTTATGTGTGAAATTGTAGTCTTGTTTTAGAAAGAAAAAAAAATCGATTCCGCAGAATGGGCACATGAATAAGAGATTAACTGCAGAACAAAAAAAAAAAAAAATGATGTTACCTCCTCCTGGATGCCTCTGCAGGATCAGAACCAGGCAGTGCCGCTCCACCACCACCCAGCATATAGCCCTTAGCTTCATTAGATGCTTCGGATCTTCCACAAAGCAGCCGACCAAATATCGATGCTATAGGATCAATAACTGGTCTGCAAAGTACCATGGAAATTACCACTATCAGTAAGAAAAACAAGAGGCCTTAATAACAAATCATACACCTCTAGAACAAAAAATGATACATTACCGCAAAAATTCGGGGAAGAATGTTGAGAAGGAAAATTCATCGCTTGGGTCTCCCCTAAGATTTGTTTCTGGTTTCTTCTGAAGGTACCGCAGATAAACCCAACTCATGTATGTGCCGAATATAACGGTTGGAAGGTAGGGTGCTGATTCAGGTACTATGAAGCTTACAGCTATACATGGAAGTACAAACAGGGTTGCAATCCACTGGATGATGAAGATATTTCGACAAATGTGTCAGAAATAATCATTTTGTACAAGTTGACATTATTATATCAAAACAATTATACCTTTGCTTTTATTTTTAATGGAGAAATCTCCTGATCAGGGAACATTTGCTTGATACCCACAAGGAACCCTGCCAGAACCCCATGGAAGCCAGAAAGAGGTCTATAGCTGCCATAAAGGAAAACAATAATTATAACTACAGAGGGTGTCATCCTTGGTAGAACTAGACCAAAACTTCAAGGCATTATATAACGTACAACCTAACGAAGTTAACACGCAAATAATAAAAGATGATAGGAGAAGAAGAAAAAAGAGGTAGAAAGGTAAAGGTCATCGATAGCCACATTATAAGGAGCAGTATAAGACTTACAGGTAATTTTCCTGTGTAGTTATGTAGTACATAGCTATAGCTGTTACGAATACGCAAACAGAGGTTAAAAAGTTAACCACGAAAATGAACTTCAAAAATTCCTTGGAACCCCATACGGGTTCAAGCAACCTCCCAATGAAAAGAAGACCAATCGTGCTCAAAATCACCTAGACAAAGAGAATAAACCAACAAACATATTTGAGATAGACCAGAATACAGAAACTATGCTGCTTTGTTTTCTCAACAAGATAATACTTACCCCAACAACATGTTGCTCAACATAACCAGCCGTTATAAGATTCCAAGCAAATGGAATTGTTCTACACGTGATTTCAAGGGGTGGAAATTCAGTCATTTAGGCAGAGTTCAAATGGTATGAACATAAACAAATCAAAGAGAATTCTGCCCACAAAACTACTCTAGTTTTTACATAAGTCCCTACAATTCCCAATGCTGGGAACTGGGAAGCACTTAAAACAGTCATTGAACAAGAATTTTAAGCATCTCTTTATAAATTCCCATAAATTAGGAATTTGAAAAACAAAGTAATGGGGAAACTAAATATTGAAATCTTGAAAACTGTTACTGGTCGTCAGAGGATAAGTGATTACATATGAACTGAGCTCTAGCAACAGAGATATATACCTGCCAGGGATAAGTGCTAGATAACTAATGAATGAAGGAAATATATGTAGTAGGACATGGCCACTTATGAGTACCACCGCAAGGCCCTTGCATAGCTGAGTAAATCCAGATGTGACGCCGATCCCCTGTTATAAACTATAAAATGAACTGAGTTAATCCAAATTAAACATTTCATCAGACATTTCAGTAAACATTATGATATCATTAAAATTACAGACTATAGAGCGATTCTTCCACCAATTCCAAATTTCATACATTCTTCATCAAAAACCCAAGAAGATCAACGTATCTAGATGATTTTCGCTAACGAATCCTCGAATAATTACATTTTCTTAATGGTGGTTACCCAACATTACAGTGTCATGAAAACCCTAATTACAGATGCCATATAAGGAGATCTAAATAGAGAAGAGAGGGAAGAAATGAGAGGAAGGGAATATTTCAAACTCACTCCTCCGAGACCTTGAGAACTACTCATGGCTGACGGTGCTGATCTCTGATATGCGTCTCTCCTTCTCTGTAACAGAACGAGCTCTGGAGTCAGATCTGCGAGTTCATTTCAGTTGAGTGTTTGAAAGGGTAATATTGGTTACCCGCGTTAAATTAGCCCCAAGTTCTAAGGCCGGTTCCTGTGGAACACATATAACACACATTTAGAGTGTTTTGGCTGGTTATGGACCCATCAAACAGCCAAAACGTTGCAACGTGAGACATAAATAGTATCGTCGATGGAAATTCCATCGATAGATACTTTTTCCATCGATGTCGATGGAATTTCCATCGTCGACTCTATTTCTGTCGACAAGATGTACGGCTGTGATTTCTCTCAGCATATATATACCCTCATTTGGCAAGGTTATCAACTCACACCTTCACAACATTTGTAGTAGTATTCTCAGATCTACTACAATTGCGCACTCCGCTATCTATCTTTTTGCCAATTTTCATATGGCTCGTGGTAAAGCAAAAAACAATGGGAAACAACATGTTACCCAATCATCTTCTCAATATGAACCTGAACTCTACGACGAGGATAGTCAAGAAATGGGTGAAGGAAAGACTGGGAGAGGAAGCCGCGGCCAATCGTTCACTGCAAGCGAAGCCATGATAATTTGTTCCAACTATGTACGATTTATTGAAAATCCCATAGCTGGTGTTCATCAGGACAAGACAACTTTGTGGGGGAGCATATTTGATCAGTTCGAGCAGGAGACGATGAATGTCACTTGCTGTACAGAAGTTTCATTGTGCAACCACTTCGTCACGATCAATGCACAGGTGCAAGCATTTGTGGTCGCGATCGTGCAGGCTGAACGCAGAAGACAAAGTGGGGAGGGTGACACGGACGTCGAACGGAGGTGTCGCGAGGCATGGAAAAGAGAGCATGGGAAACCATTTGCCTACGAGGAGTGTTACCATATTTGAAAGTGTTGCCAAAGTACGACCCAAAGATGCTGCTCCAGATGAAGTCGGTCCCTAAAGCTTCACCGTACAATCAAGGTTCACCGTACAATCAAGGTTCGCCACACTCCCAGGCGTCTCCATCCTCGACCTTTTCGTCCCAATTTTCCTCACAGATGGGGTCACCAAGTGCAGGAGGTAGTGGAGGTGGTGGAGGTAGTGGAGGAGGTATCACAACTGAGAAGGCGTCCGCAAATGCCCTTAAGTTCCAGATGTTGTGTGGTAGGAACCAAGCGAAGAAGCTACGACAAGCAAAGGCTGATGCTGATGTTGAGGGGAAAGGGTTCAACATGGATGCTTATACTACCCACCTAAAGGAAACTTCTAAACTACGATCGGCTGAACGCAAGGTCCTAAACGGTGAGCTTAACTCTCCCAGGAGAAGTATGTGCATAACCATGAAAAACATAAAATTATGAATGCTAATACCTCCAACATGAATGAGGAGCAACTTTATATCTGGAAGATGGACTTCGACCGGATTAAACGCCAGATGGAGGAAGAACGGTTGTCCGCACTTGAGTCGATTGTTCAAGGACCACCTACTATCCCATCGGTCAATACCGATGCATCTGACGTTTAAGCGGAGGAGGAAAGCCCTTGGGCGGATGAGTAGCATATTCATCATCATCATCATTCACATGGAGTGGGGGTAGCATCGTCAAGGGCGGCAGTTTGTAGTAGTATCATCATCATCATCATCATCATCAAGGGTAGCAGTGTGTGTGTAGTAGTATCATCATCATCAGTAGTATCATCATCATCATCAGTGGCAGCAGTGTGTAGTATCATCATCAAAGGCAGCAGTGTGTAGTATCATCATCATCATCAAAGGCAGCAGTGTGTAGTGCAGTTTGCCAATTTTCAACATCAACGACAATTGCGTTATCATCATCGGATGGTTCTTTTTTATCTTTTGCAAAAAAGGCATGGCACACCCTTTTTACTAATTATATCGGATCGGTTTTTTCTTTTTTATTTTGCAAAAGGGCTTGGCAAACCCTTTTTACTAATTATATCGGAACGGCTTTATATTTTGTAAAGGGCATGGCACACCCTTTAGTTTAATTACGATCTTTAATTTTAATGAAAAACTCTAGTTATATAAAATTTTAATCTTCATTAATACTAACGAAGAAAAAAAAAAAAAATTACAACAACAACAACAAAAAAAACTTAATCATCATCCTCGTCCTCTACACAAAGAAAAAAAAAATTAATCATCATCCTCTTCATCTTCATCTCCACCCTCAAATGCAGCAGTTGTTTCCCAACGAGGAGCACGAACTTCATCTTCATCTTCTTCATCTTCATATCCATCATGTCCAGCAGCTCTTCGTCATTCTTCTGCCCAAAGAGCACAAAGATCACTCCTTAATCTCTCGTACAAATTTGGATTCCGAATGTGATTCGTCATCCGGGCATAGTCCCTTGCAGGCACACCCCGTTTTGGTACAACATCCTCCCTCAAATCCTCGTCTGGATAGTTGTTCCAGGATGCATTACGACGAGTTTCGAAGATTACCATGTTATGCACAATTATGCATGTGAGCATAGTCTTATGCATTTCACGGGGACTCAAACCACGGAAAGGACCGCAAACGATAGCAAATTTCTTCTTCAGAATTCCAAAGGCACGCTCAACATCCTTCCTGAAGGCCATATGCATTTTCTTGAAATGCCTCATTGCCTTACCCTATTCCCTGGAGGCACTCCCCTTGAACTAATGTTGACCACTTAGGATATATTCCATCAGCAAGATAATACCCATTAGTGTACTGATGGCCGTTGATATTGAAATTCACAGGGGGGGGGGGGGGGGGGGCAAAAACTATCTTAAGGTCTTCGAAAAGAGGCGATTTGTGCAACACATTAATGTCATTTGGGGGGGGGGGGAGACCAAAAAAAGCATGCCATATCCAACAATATTCGGTAGCCGCAACTTCTAAAATGACAGTTGGCTTAGTGTGACCCTTGTATTGACCAGCCCACATTATTGGACACCCTTGCCACACCCAGTGCATGAAGTCGAGACTACCTAGCATTCCAGGGAAACCTGTGGATACCCCAAGTCCATTAGGGTCTAATGGGCTTGACACATGTTAAGTTAAGCCTATCTAGTTGGGCTTGGGTTTAGATATCTTGGGTGTTTAAGGGATAAAGGATGGCAATTATGTTAATAAATGGCTAGGAGAACACATGGCAACCAAGGAATGAACGGGAGTCTCTATAAATAGAACTCTAAAAAGATCATTGAGGAGGGCTTTTTTGAAGAGAGAGATAAATCAGACTACACTTTTAAGAGAGAGAGAGAAAGAGAGAGAAAGCAAGAGAAATGAGATAAATCGGGTTGTTACCTCTGAGACTCGGATCGGATTGATAATCTTACCCTATTCACAAAACCCCTCGCCGTATTCACTTTCACTATCTTTCGAATATCTTTCTGGTTGGGCTTGCGCAAATACTCTGGACCGAATGATCAATCATAATTTCGCAAAACAATGAGAGATACTGAAAAACAGTTTTTTTGCCCATTCGGATGTACTCATCAAGGGAATCTGCCGGACAACCGTAACCAAGAATCCTCAAGGCCGTTGTAACCTTCTGCTCTGGAGTGTGACCTTTAATATTACGACAATCAAACTGATAGTCAAACCGAGGTTCAACTCTTACAAGCTCTGCAATAATAAATTTCGTCAAGTGCCGGGGCATGCGGAAGCGACGCTGAAAATCTTGGTCGGAATACACACAGTCTTCATTGAAATAATCATGCATCAATTTCTCGTGGTAGAATTCCTGATCACGGTAAGTGTATCGCCTACACTGTACTGCTTTTGGCTCAGATTCCATTGGTATTACGCCGGTATAGACCTGCAGCATAGTGTCGAACTGCGCTCTTTCTTCATTACAGTCAGAATCAATTTCCTGCAGCATATGAACAATTCTTTTTTGATAGGAATCAAAATCGATCATTCGTCTTTGCACCTCTTCATCAGAAGAATCAGAAGAATCATGTTCATACTCCATTGATTAACAAGAAAAAAGAAAGAAATTCAGAAGTTGTTTGTTGCAGCAGAGTGAAATTGTATTTGATGTGAGAAATGTGATGAAGAATGTGAGGAACAAAACGTTTGAGGGTGCATTAAATAGGCGCAACGTATTAGACCGTTGGATTGGAGTGAGATCTGATCGATGGTAAATCCATCTGTCGATAAAATTACCGTCGGTAACCACTGCCCCATTTTTGGTTTGCTAGGCCACGTTGGATTGCAAAGGGGAGGGTTTGTTGTGTTCCATTGGAATCGGCCTAAAGGCTACTTGGTAACCCACGGCCCCACGTTTTCTCCCTATATGACAGTGGCACCATCTAAATCCCAACCTGAACAATCATGAATAACTTTACATTATACTCCCTCCGTCCCGTATAAATAACTAGTTGGTTTTTCACTTTATGTGGGACGGAGGGAGTAAATAGCAATCACTTTTGCGGTAGTCTTTTCAAGATCTATAACAAGATACTGTAACACACTCGGCAACCTTAATAAATTAAACGTAATTAAAAAAAAAAAACCAATATCTTACATAATCGAAAGAAAATTGACAGTAACATATTATTCGAGCAACTAAATTAGCCTAAATTCCCAGAACACAAAGCTTTGCAATCTCAAATATCATCAAAGTCAAATGGATACTTTTGCACCTGATAAAAGATATTCCTTTGAATCGTTCTTATAGGAAAAGATATTGTTTTTGGAATTTTAATAAGGAAAAAGACTCGCTTGTATCGGTAAATTTATTATATGAAAAAATTGCACACCAACTCAACTCAAACCACCTCACAACTTTACTATCACACCCGATAATATGAATCTCCAAACTTTCCATTCTTCAACACCTTTAATCAGATCAACACACTTATAATAGTCATGTGTCGTTAATCTATAATCATAATATGTTAGAGCATTGGTCGGTCAAACCCATTAACGTTGGTATGTCAAGTCAGTTGTCAGGCTTAGATGCCAAAACACAAACTTGATTTAATCTACTAATGTCATTCTAAAACGGAAAGTACAAAGACGTAATTCCAGTTGAAGCGATTGATCTGTTTTGTAAGAAACTATCTTTCAAACCAATGCCGACATCAACTACCGACGAAGAACCATTTGTAGAGACGAAAAATGTAAGTCAAATTATCTAGCACTACCAAGAAGAACAAGGTGCAAAAACAATGTTTGTTGTACGAATTGAAACTCGTTTTTCAACCGCATATGCAACCGATTAAAGAACCAATCAAGAAAAGGACGGCAGGTAAACCAAATACCCAAACAGATATGACGGTGGATAAGAAAGAGTACAAGAAGGTGAACAATAATCAAAGGGACCTTTCACAGCATGCGAAGAATGATAATAGAGACATTTCACAACATGAACATGTCAAGGCTAGGTGCGAGGAGGAGGTGGTTAAAAAGAAAATGAGTCGCCCGAAGAAGGATATAGGTGAAATAGTGGTTGAAAATTCAAGGCAAAGGGTATGTTGTTCCATTGCAAGAGAGTCAAGGGGGTACAAGAAAATTCAATGCATATTTTCCCGCTATGATCTTGCAATCAAGAAAACGAGAGTCTACAAATCGAACCAACTGGAATGGTTACCTTAAGATCTGCACTTGGTGATCAACAAACTCTTAGGGATGGATATGGTATACCCCATCGAACGTGTTTCACGATATAAGAAATGTATTTTAATAAACTCCCTTTGATCGTTTGTCTCTACGTATCATCTACCGACGACGTTGATGCAGATGTAAAAAATTATCGTTTTCACGTTGTTTGAAACAATTTGGATATTCAAGGGCGGTGCATAATGAGAACCTAACCCGATGCAAGTATTATATGAGGAAGATTTCCTTAAAGCTAGTGAAAGACAATGAATTTTATATTTGAATGATGATAGAAGGCAACGATAAAGATAAAGATAAAGAAGTGGTTTTCCATGAATTGGTTGCTCGCATACAAGCGCCGGAGGGGAAGATAATTACCAATAGGCATTGGATGGTAATGCCTCAACGTGGCCATCTTTTGGGGGATACATGGACTTGTGTTGTTCATTGGTTTGGTCAGGGAGCACATCTTATGTTCACACCAAAATAGGAACTTGGGCTAAACCACTCAAAGACAAAAAAATTGTTATAGCCAAAATCAACAACATACATTATATCGGTCTTAGGTTACAAAAAATGCACATAAAATCGGTTAGGTTTACTTGGCTTATTGGACAGGATTCACCAAGAACCACACTGAGGATTGGATGAAACAATACGAGCCCAACATGAAACCTTATAGTGAGTTTATCAAGGTGGATAAAATTAATGGCGCAATTTATTTGAACCGAGTGATTTGATTTTATTAAGAAATAAACTTTCGAGATGAAAAGAAGGGGATACCAAGTACACCACCAACTTTTAGTTCGTGCCTGTTTTGGTTGTTTTACTTGAACGATCTCACAAATCAATATTCAAGTAATAACCTGACTTGAGTTCTTTTTTTCAAGAACTGAATTCTAATAAAGACAAGTCCTTGTAATCTCAAATAGATGAATTCACTTAAAGGTCTAGTCAATGTACTAACTTTGCAATTACTTCAAATATATCAATCAGAGAAAATATAACGCGGAAGGTAAAGTAGTGAAAGACACCAGAAGTTTTGTTAACAAGGAAACCATAATCCAACATAAAAACCCCGGGATCTCATCTAGTTTGAACAAATGCAGTATTAAGCCGCTACAGACACTAGCTTACTATATCATACTTCGGACTGTAAGGTAGTTAAGAACGATTTAAGCCCTCCAAGCAATTCAGTTACCGTTGTGCTCCTACGTCTCTTGGCTTCAGCAGAAACCTACACACTTGATTCCCTTATAGCTAACATCCTTTTATAGCATAAGAGTTGCTCCACAGTCCTTCGTGAAGGCTAAAGCTTTCACGGACGCCTGGTTTTGGACTTCCTTTAGATTAATCAATCAAGGTTCAGGGAAATCGAATCTATATTAGTTAAGTCTTATTGATCTAGCCTAACTAATTTACCTCCAACGTTGATGAACTTAATACAATATCTAATTCGTGATCATTGTGGAACTTCTAGGTCTTACCACGCAGCGCGCAGCCTTACGAAGTTTCTATCAAATCTTGGTATTGATAATTGATTGTTCTAGTATAATACAATCGACCCAAGATACATGATCAAGATGCTGAAATCCGGCCAATATTTCACGATCCTCAAGTTAAGTGTTTCAATAGACGTAACCTAATAAAAGGTTTCGAGATGATGACCAACCTTTATGCAAGGGTACACAATAATGTGTAGAGGATATAAGTTGTATTTTTGCAGAAGGTCGTCTATTTATATGGATTGTCAAGGGAGGTCTAGCTTAAAGATTCAATGACCATTAAGTACGGCTCAAGTAACTTTACGAACAAAGATATCCATGACCCACTCAAAAGTCCAACCCAAACTTCTCGAACCGCCTATAGCCAAAACGGCCTAAGGTGGTGAAAAGGTGCATCTTGACTTATAAGAAGGTTGTGCCAAAATATAGAGCATGTAGACCGGGCACAAGGTTCGTGTAGGGTACACGAACTGAAAGACAAAAAGGTGGAAATGAGTTTCTGAACTGTGTATGGTTCGTGTAGGGTACGCCAACCTTATAAACATTGAAAGTTTTTGTACGGTTTCGACAGCACAGTTCGTGTAGGGTACGTGAACTATATGACATATATTGAGTTTATGAATTCTTGAACTGAACAGGTTCGTGTAGGGTACGTGAACCATATACCAAGTGAGTTCATTAACTTTTCCACATAACAAGGTTTGTGTAGGGTACTCGAATATGTTGGGTACTTAGTTGGTGCACTAACCCGTTTCTACTCTTAAGTTTCAAATCTTCGAATCATTGTGGAGTAATCCATTGTGCTAAGACTCAAAGAACTATATTTTATTCCTTCTTATAGGAATCAAAATATACAACATCATCGATTTTTAAATTGGTATAATGGTAGATACGAAATCAAGGAATATCCTTACTAACCTTTTGACGAGAGGACAATAAATATTAAGTGAATAAGCTCCGGTCTTCGATCTTCTAAAGGTCTTTATCTCAACATGTAGTCTATCCAAGTTCGAGAATGATATTATAGACTAAATCAAGGATTCTGTTTTGGTGACTAAACTTGAAAACTGACTTAACATACCAACACCAGTGTGTTCAACCGAGGTATGATATAAAACGAGCCACTACATATATTTGTCGCTTTTGTATATTGTATTTTGTTATTTGAACCATGCTTAATGAATGAAAGTGTTTTTTTTTTAACTCATGATAGTGTGATTTTCAAACCAATAATCGGTATATATGGGTACCCTTATATGCCGATTCTAGATTTTTTTGTGATTCTTCTGACAGAATCGTTAACTGCCGATTCTGGAAGTTCGACAATTTGGATGTGCGGAAACGTCCAAATCGGTTGTTATTGTGTCCATAAACACCGACTCTAGAATTTTTTGTTGAATTAGAGTTCATAGTCGGCGTATGATGGTGCCCATATATGTCAATTATAGCTTAGAAACTTACAGAAACATTGACATTTTCTCTTAATGATAATCAACTGATAAATCCATGTGTATGCACCAACTGTTAACATTTTTTTTAGGAAACAATAATATTGAAATATTATGAACATACCTTTACAATTCGCAACAAGGTCAATGGAAACACATTAAAACTTTACTTGCATATTCAAGAGCATCTATAATCTCTCGAAACATGGCTATTTTCTTATTATTATTCTCAAGAACGATTTGAGCCTCCTCTAAGAGGTGATAAGAAGTATTACATTCTTTATTGGCGGCGCGATAAGACACCTCTGCTATATCTATTGCGGACGCGGCAAGGTCGCGAAAATAAAATATCTGATACATGTATTGCGTCTTATACCATCTTTCTAAAATTCGGTCCCGACGTTTCTTAGCCTCTTGGAAATGCCCCGGCTCCTACACGACGAGCAACCGAATAATCTAACTCCTTTTGAAGATTCCAGCGGAGCCAAACAACACTAGCTTCTTTTTACCTAGTCACAACAAAATAAACAACAATGAGTTAACAATCGACGGATATGCATGGTACTCTATATATGTCGATAGTACATTGAAACAACTACAAATTTATGTTGTTTCCCTATACAATAATCGGCGATCGTGCAACTATCATAACAACCGATTCTTGTTGATGTTCTTTATCCACGAAGAACGTCAACCAAAATAAGCCTATATAGCATATAACAACCGATTATTGTTATACCTAGAAAACCTAATTTTCGAACTTTGGAATTTTTTAATGCATTAATCATAACCTAGGTTTGGGTTACTGAGAACCACTTGATTTTATCCATATCTGATCGAAGAGAACATGTATCTTATATCAGGAACGTAATTGTGGGTAATGCAAAATAGATTAGGACGAATATTTGTGTTGCAAATATGTCTGTTACAAATGCCATAGATCTAAAATTTTGATCATGCAGTCGTCATGGATCTAAAAGATAAACAATGACGACCGTGGATGATGCATTTCCAATCGTCATGGTCTACATTTCAACCATGACGATTATAACCAATTTGTTTTCCAAAAATTTGGTTGGGTTTACAACACTTACGATCGTCATATCCAATTCGGGGCAGATCATGAATAGTCGTCATGGTATACCTTCCTAAACCATGACGACCATGCATCTGTAAGGATTTCCAACCTAACAAATTAATCAATGACTAGATTATGAGGGCACGTGCAGAGAGCACGTGCGAGTGGGTTCTTGTAAATTTAAATGGTAACATGACTTTGCCACACACCCATGTAAATAATGTTAGGATTAACCTGACTTGCCACACAGCTAGTTTGACCTGTTTAAGTGTCATTGACTCATTGTATTTAATTAACAGAGAAGAAAAAAATCCATTCATCTTATCTCTTATCTCTTATCGCTTAATCTACATTTTCTCTTTTATTTTCTCTGCCTCTTGGACGTATCGTCGCCATGAAATTTTAATGTAGAATCTAGATATCTGATTACTAAAGTTTAAGAAGACCAAGATTTAATGGCAGCAACATCAACAACTTAAAAGATGGCGTGAGGGATATTTTGGGCTAAGGAAAAGGGAGTCTTAGAATAGATCTGATCAACATCATACAAAATACTGAGAGTGGTTTTGGTTTATTCAAGCATGTTTCTCTTGTCATCTTCTTTTACTTGAAATTTTCTCCATCAAAGATCAAATCAGTGATGGTGCTTTGATATTTTCATGACTGTTTTTTTGTTATGTTTTTTCAATCACACATATATCACCCTCAGTAACCCATTCTGAAATTTTCTACCATTATCTTCTTCTCTTTTTCCTCATCCAAAACCCCATTAATTAATATTATCCCCAACCACCATTACCAAAACCTATTTCGTTTGTATGTGTGTATAAATCAGTCATGGATGTCTCGTGGGTTTATTGATTAGCAATGGTAATTTGTAGTAAGTTCATTTATTTATCCAGATCTATTATATAAGAGAACTTCAAGTGGAGTTGAAAGAATTCAAGCCTAATGTGGTTTGTTTTCATGACCTCTGTTTCTTAAATTTAGGGTCTTGATTTCTGATTTTTGATTTTTTGTTTAGGGGTACCGATTTATTTTATTTCCTGATCTTGAATTGATTTATTTTTTGTGTTTGCCTGTTTGGGTTTTTACGCAAAACAAACTTCAGTTAATTTATTTGCCCCTATTGTTCAACAATATTACAAAAATGTCTAAACAAACAGAAAAGAAAAATTAGACTATGGGTATCTTGGTAAAATCAGGTGCACTTGGTGGAAAATCCTAATTTCCTTAATATTAGTAAGATAAGATAGAAACAGATGAGGTTTTATTCGAATAACCTTTTCGGCGTCATTTCTTGAGTTTAGGTGTGATTCTTGTTCGACGTCATACTTGAATTTAGATTTTACTTTAGATTTTGGTTTTGGTTTTAATAAAAATGAAAACAAGAGGGGGGTGATATTAGGTATTTTTAGGAAAGGGTAACCTAGTATTTTCAGGTTAGGACTAAATTCACAGCCCCACTAGGGAAAAAAGTGGCAAGAAAAGTCAGGTGAAACATACAAGGACTTAGGTCTCATTGATTTTAAAAAAATTCATTTTAGAATTTTAAAAAATACTATTACAATGCATATATCCTTTATGTATGGTGCATTAAAGGCTGAGGCCAGGATTTCTCAATGGAAATTTTTAGAAGACATGCATACTCAGGATACACCATGGGCAATTATAGGTGATCTAAATTTCATAATGCATATGTCTGAAAAGGAAGGTGGAAACACTACAAATGCTAGTTCCCAGGCATACATTTTTAGTTGCATACAGGACTTAGGCCAGTTCCAATGAAGACATTATAACACAAATTTTGGCTATTTTGGCCGACAATGGACCTAGCAAACAGGGGTTTTGACGTTGCAAAGTTGCAACTTTGCAACGCCATATGGAAATAGTATCGTCGATGGAAATTCCATCGACAGATACAAATTCCATAGACGTCGATGGAATTTTTGTCGACGATGGAATTTCCATCGAGGAGATTAGGGTCATCCAATGGCCTATATTTCACGCCCCAATCCTATATAAACTCAAACTTGGTCTTCACTTCATTCACTCACAACTTAGTTCGATATTTTTCTAGTTTTCCCTCGATTTCATCTGATAAATCAATTTTTTTCGTAATGTCAAATCCATCATCTTCCCAAGCCACTCTAACATCATATTCAACTCCACCATCTTCTCCTCCAAACTTTATTTTACTCGGTACTCCTCCGACATCACCTAAATTTCGAAGCATAACGGCAAAATTAGTCCATAACTACTACTACACTGAACCTTCATCGAAACCTCCTCCTTTATTCACTCCTCCTCCATTTAAGAGATTATATCCTACTCCTCCTAGACACTATGGTAACCCAACAGTTAAGCGATGCAAAGCTTCCACAACTTCTTCTTCGTCGTCATCTAAAAAACAAAATGCACCGAAAAAACCAGCAAATCCGGTAGATTCATTACCAGATTCACCTAAACCTCGTCCTAAGTTTACGTGGAATGAAGATTTATGTCTTTGTACAAACTATATGATTTTTTATCCAACCCCGGACGATATAAAACGCAATCGTGTTAAGGTAAACGAGCCACAATTGTGGACTACTGTCACTGCAGAATTCAAATTAGATAGACGTACTTCCAAAGTCGTGCGTGATCTAAATACGTTGTGGTCACGTTGGAGAAAAATACACCTAAGAGTCCATGAATTTATGCACTTGGGGAGATTGATCAAAGGTCATTTTCCGGAAGATACCGATGATGAAAATCTGGCGAGGACTTTGAAGGAATGGCAACGATGTAAAGGAAAGAAATTCAAATACGAACGACATTACCGTGTCCTAAAAACTTTTCTTGTTAATCGTTATGTGGGTCGAACTACCGCAACTACGGACGGCTGACCTTTACCAAGATAAATGACTGTGTTAGGTCAGAACATAACAAGGCGTGTTTTATTATGCATTGCACCGATGCAAAACCATCAACGTGACAATAGTAGACGATAAAACAGAAAGCATTGCAAATTTTATCGCCTACCATTGTCATGTGATGATTTTGCTTGTGCAGGATTTGTTCGACCGGTTCAACGACTTCAGTGCAAGGATTTCAACCCAGGATTGTTTTTTTGGAATTGCATTGATGCCAAAACATAGTAAGGTAAAGGTAGGGGAGAAAACAACAAGGATTGCATGTGTTTTCTCCCGTACCATTACCTATTATGTTTTTGCATGTGCAGGAGGATTTGTTCATGGGCGCATTCAACGACTTCAGTGCAAGGATTTTCAACAGTTACGTGGATAGAATAGCCGAGTACATCGTTTATTTGAAATAACCCAATTACATTACTATTGCACAATTAAAGCTGATTTGGTAGTTATGTTTGTTCTAGCCCACCTAGAAAAATCCAGGTAGACTTTGTCTTAACACGCGGTAGCAACGCCATAATGCAAACACCCTTGGTTGCTCTTCATTATAGAGGGCAGATGCCAAAGCTTCGACTTGATCTTCATCCCATCCCCATTGTTCTTCGGCGACTTGACGCACGTAATTTCCAAGTATACGACAATCATTCAGGATCCTTCCAATTCTGACTCTTGTGCTAAAACTCGTATGCCTGCCAAAACTTGCATGCCTAAACTCTTGTGCGTCTAGTACAGGAACGGAGACTAAAGCATTGATAAGACCAAGATCATCATCGGATTCTGTATACTGCGAACCCATATTGATTGATATTGTTTTTAAAAAAAAATTATGTTTATATAGAAAGGATTCCAACATTCATCGTATTTCTTAGAATTTTTACAGCATCATATTTCTTAGATATTTTACATCATATATTTTCACTAACTAAATAAAGGGGCTTGTTCTCTAGGTTCCATAGGAATCTAATACATAAAAATCGACTTGGCGAAAAATCTCTGCCTATCTTCAAACACTTGTTTATCTTCTTCATGAACTTCAGTTTGTTGCTCTCTCACTATCTTTGAACCCTTATTGAATTTTTTCAACTGAAGCAACTTCCATTCGATACGTTCTTTGTATGATTGTCCTGGATTTTTTCCAGTTTTAATAATTCTCAAGTTACCTTTCGGTTGCACTTTCATATTTTGAGGTTTGAGATTTTCCTTGCCTTTTGTTTGAACCTTTCTTTGCTTTCTAGCTGGAACCTTGACCTCGTTAATTTCCAAAACTTGAATTCTCCTCTGTTTTTTGGATTCCTCTATTTTTTTGTATCCCTCGTAGTATCTTTTTTCGGCGGCTTCTGCCACAACTCTGGACCAATTAACAAATTTGGATGTTTCTCCCATTTTTAAAAGAGAGTAGAAAGAGCTAAAGAGAGGGTGAAAACAGAGTGAAAGAGAGCAGAAGAGGGTAGAAAGAGCTAAAGAGAGAGTGAAAACTTTGGTGTGAATTTTGGGTTCAAGTTTACCGCATTTTATAGTAAATGGTAAATTCAAATTATTACTGTTGGTAGATGGAAATTTCATCGACGATGGAAATTCCATCGACATCGATGGAAAGTGTATCGATGTCGATGGAATTTCCATCGACGATGCTTTTTTCATCTGTCGATGGAATTTCCATCGATACCCACTGCCCCATTTTAGCTTTGCTAGTCCACCTAGGATTGCAAAAGGGCACATTTTCTAGGTTCCATTGGAACCGGCCTTAGGTCTCATTGATTTAAAATTTTCGGGTCTTCCTTTCACTTGGAAAAATCAAAGAGTAGGAGGAAGTCATATTCAGGAAAGAATAGATAGAGTTATTGTCAATCATAAATGGCTTGCACTCTTCCCTTTGTCTCACAATCTTCACCTCACACGTGTGGCTTCAGACCATGCACCCATTATGCTGGAAACTGTGCCTCACTGTGATCACAGAAATAAACCTCTTAGATATATGCAATGTTGGCAACAACATCAAGCATATTCTTAGGTGGTTGATACAAATGTTACTCAGAGTCACATTGTGGGTAAAGAATTGCCAAATATTATGTCTTCATTAAGTTCTACATTGAGTTCTTGGAATAAATTTGAATTTGGTAATATCTTTCGTAATATAGCTGAGATTTTAACTCAGATTGACAGACTTAATGCTAGGCCTTTTACTCTAGAAAACAAATACAAATTAAAACAATTACAACTTGAGCTTCAGTCTTGGTATGAAATAGAGAAAGTTTATTGGGGTCAGCATGTTAAAGATAAGTGGATAAATTTGAATGATCATAACACTAAATTTTTTCATCAGAATGCCTGTGAAAGAAGAAGAATTAATAGGATTACTGCTTTAAGAGATTCCACTGGTTTGTGGATTGAGGGACAAGATTTGTTATCCCAACTTCTTGCTAAACATTTTAAGAGTATATCTATGTCTTCTCAATGTGATATTGACCCTATTTTTTCCCAGATTATTCAACCTGTTTTAAATGAATCTGATAATGCTGGTTTATGTGCTATTCCTTCATATGATGAGATTAAGAATACTTTATTTATGATGAATCCTTGGGGGGCACCAGGACCTGATGGTTCCCCCCCTGGATTTTTTCAGCATCATTGGAATTTTTTAGAACATGATATCGTTAATTGGGTTCAAAAAGTTTTTACAGAAAAGAACTTTGCTCAGGAAGTTAATCATAATTTCATATCCCTTATACCTAAGGTTAATTTACCTACTACCCCTGCTGATTATAGGCCAACCAGTTTGAGTAATGCAATGTATAAATTGATTTCCAAAATTATAGCAAATAGGTCAAACCTTTATTAGATAAGTTAGTTTCCCCGAATCAGTCGGCTTTTATCCCTAAACGTCAAATAACTGACAATATTATTGTGGCTCATGAATTATTGCAAACTATGAAAATTTCTAAAAGGAAAACGGGGTTTATGGCCTTGAAACTTGATCGCTCCAAAGCTTTTGATAGATTACAATGGGACTTTCTTATCCATATTCTTAGCTTATATGGTTTCAGTTCTGAATTCTGTGATTTAATATATATGTGTATTTCCACAGTTTCCTTTTCTGTACTTGTTAATGGATCCCCTTCGGAAACCTATTTTCCCACTAGGGGTATTCGACAAGGGGATCCATTGTCTCCTGCATTGTTTATTTTAGCAATGGAAGCTCTTTCTAGACTATTACATCATGCTGAATCTGCTCATCTTATTAGTGGAATTAAGGTAACTTTTCATAGTCCTTCGGCCACTCATCTGTTTTTCGCTGATGATTCTTTTTTATTTTGTAATGCTAGTGTCATTCAAGCTAGAAATTTGCTTAATATCCTTGACATGTTTAGTCATTCATCTGGGCAACTAGTTAACTACCAGAAATCAGGGGTTTACTTTAGTTCCAAGGTCCCTAATAAGCATTGTAAGTTATTAGCTAGAATTCTTAAAGTAAATAGAATTACAAAGAATGATAAATACTTAGGAACTCCGTTATTTTTTCATAGGTCTAAGGCTTTCAATTATCAAAACATGTTAGATAATGTTTATAAGAGAATTCAGGGATGGAAAGCTAAACTGTTATCTCAAGCCGGTAGAACAGTTCTAATTCAATCTGTTACAAGTGTAATGCCTATGTTTCAAATGATGTGTTTCGCTTTACCGACTAAAACCCTAGAGAGACTAAAAGACCTTCAGAGGGATTTTTGGTGGCAAAAAGAGGAAGGCAAAAGGCATATGTATCTTAATCTTGGTCTTCTATTTGTTCTAGCAAAGCTGCAGGGGGCTTAGGTCTTAAGGATCCTCATAAATTTAATTTAGCCCTTGTCACAAGGTTAGCTTGGCGTCTGATTATCAATCCCAATCAACTCTGGACACAAATTCTCAAATGTAAATACTTCCCCCATGATGATCCACTACATTGTAAGAAAAAATCCAGACAATCTTGGGTATGGACTAGTATTTGTAAAGGGCTTAAGATCATTAAATGAAACCATTGTTGGGTTTTAGGTACAGGTTCTCAGATTGCTGCCACAACTGACAAGTGGTTACCTGATTATTCTGCTCCTGTTTTAAATTCACATGTTCCTTTGACAAATACTCTTAAGGTGGCTGATCTTACTACTGTTAATGATGAGTGGAACTTTCCACTGTTGAATTATTTGTTTAATTCTGATACTGTTGATAAGATAAGACTTTTAGATCCTCCTGATAAACATGCTAACATGGATACTATCAAATGGATAGGCACAAGAGATGGTAATGTTTCTGTTAAATCTGCATATAATTTTCTTACTGCTCAAAATAATAATCATACAACTGTACCATGGATCAATTTGTGGTATCTTAGGGTAATACCTAAAGTTAAAATATTTCTTTGGAGGGATGTAACTGACTGTCTGTCTGTCAGGGGTAGGCTCGGTCGTTTTATTCCTATTAATACCACTTGTCTATTATGTAGTTCTCAGGCTACTGAATTTGTTCAACATCTTTTTAGAGAATGTGTTTTTACAGATGCAGTACGGAGGGGATTATCTAGATCTTCTTTTTTTAGTACTAATAATCACCTATGTTTTAAAGATTGGTTAGCTAATTGGGCATCCAACCATCCAGAAAAAAGAGCTTATAACTTATGTCTTATGGTATATTTGGAAATACAGATGTAAAGTAGTCTATGAGCATAAATCCCCTAATCATGTTGAACTCACCAGTCATATTATAAAGGATTACCTACTTTACTTAGAGCTGCTTCTTCTCAGTGTAACTTAGTGACTCCAAGACGTGCTTTGTGTTCTGCTGATCATCCTAGTTGTCTGAATGGCTTGAAAAACATCCAACAGGATGTGCACTATGTTTTCTTTGATGTTGCATATGTGAGACGCACTCACCTTTTTGCTTATGGTATTATCTACACTAATGCTCAAGGTGATATTTTAAATTTTGCAGGTGGGAATGGATGATGTCCCAATGCTACAGAAGCAGAAGGACGAGCAACTAAAGAAGCAATGAAATGGGCTATAAGTAAGGAATTTACCGATGTCGTATTTTGCAGTGATAGTAAGTCTGTTGTCGACTTTTTTGCTATACATAACTCCATTGTCGACTGGAGAACGAAGTCTCTCTTAGAGTCTACTACTCAAATTTGTAAAACTTTCAAGTCTGTTAAGTTTGTGTATGTAAATAGGAAGTGTAATGCTCTAGCCAAGTTTTTGCTCAATTTTGTCAATTGTCGGATCTTTTTCGATGATTTGGAGCAACAAAATCTAGCTATATTTATATATCTCTAAGTTAAGATCTCATCAGCTTGTACCAACTTTATATTTTGTTTAATAATATTTCCTATGGTTTATCAAAAAAAAAAAAAAAAATTATTATTAAAAAAAAAAAAAAAAAAGACGGGTAGCTAGCTCAGCTGGTCATCCCCGTTCCTCAAGAGGTTTGATGCGCTCCAGGAGGTTCCAGGTTCGAGTCACAGATGGCGCATTACTGCAGAATTTGACATGGAAGGTAGAGTTAACTTGCCCCCCTTGTGACATACTCAGCCCCCCCATCCAGCTTCGGCTTTCTTGGTTGGTTCCTCATGAGGCTCACTGGTAAGCTAGCACGGCAACCTGTTTATCTTCTGTAGCAGGGTCCACAATCTGTGTAATCGAACTCAATAATATGTAAGATTAATTATTAATTAAATTTTTTAAAAAAAAAGGAAAACAAAAAGGACTTGTTTTCAAAAAAAAAAAAAAAACGATTGGATCGAATGCTGGTTTTCCAGACAATGTAACGAAACTCATACAGCCACTTGAGACGATTCCATAGCGGGACTAGTCTCTTTATTATACAGTCTAGAATTTTTTCCTTCAAATTTTACTGGCACGTACTAAGAGTAAGAACCAACCAAGAACAGCTGGGCCTGTAAAAAAAAATGGTTTCACCTATTTACCACCCACACTTTCACTCTTTCCCACCCACCTACGTTTTCCCTAATTACCACCTACAAAAAATTGTAAAACTCCTATTTCCCACCCCCTTTGACTTTACTATCTACACCCACTATTAATTCCACCCCACTAAACCTAAGAAAACCCATCGAGTAACAGGAATTTTTTTTTCTCCCACACAAAACCCGATCTCCATTCTCCTTGTCCTTTACTGATTCTAATTGATGCCTCCAAAGAAGAAGAATGTTGTTGAAGACAATTCAAAATCAAGAAAAAGGTAATCTCATTAACCTTTAGTTTATTGTTTATTTCAATTTCATGCCCTAATTTGAGTTGATAAAGAAGTGATTTTTATCTTGAGCAATGTTTGATTTATACGATTCTTGATACTGTTATTTGATTCAATTGGATTGCATGTATATATTGTGTTTCTTTCTATTGGATTTTGGTAATGGCAGACGAACTAGTCGTTGCACTCTGAACGACTGCGGTATGGTTTAGTCGTTCAGTTATGGTCGACGAGAATTCCCGATCTAAACTTTTTTTTTCCTGTTTCTCGGATTTTGGCTAGTCGCTTGTTTCTGAACGACTTCATTGAATTGTAGTCGTACTCATCTGAACGACTAGGTCTATCCGTAGTCGTTACACCTTGGACGACCTTTGGTTTACTTAGTTGAACTTTTGTTTTCCCATTTCTCGGATGAAGTCTAGTCGTTTCATCCTGAACGACTTCATTGAACTGTAGTCGATGTCATCTGGACGACTAGGTCTATTTGCAGTCGTTGCAGATTAGACGACCATAGGTTTACTTAGTTATACCTAGTTTTTCTATTTGATTCTTCTTTGTTTTATAAGAAATAACTATTCAGTGTTGTTTAAGCTTCTTCTTTTTTTTATTGTAGAGGTACACAAAACGATGATTCCTCTCCCTCTGAAAATGTTGAAGATTGTGGAGCTCCTCAAAATATGTCCTTATTGATCACATATAAAGACCATATTGCAGCATTCATTTGGAGTGGAAAGGTAACAATTTAAGTTGTTCTAAAGTGTTTTTTTTATTGAATTTATCAAGTTGTTAAACATTAAATAAAATGCTTGTTATGCAGACATTATCGAGAACATTGTCTGTACCCAATCATGCTAAAGCACATTCTGATTGGAAAATTGATTCATGTGAATTCATCAAAGACTTGTTAAACAAGACTAGGTTAATTCATATTGCTGAAAATGTACACCAGAAACATGATGAGGCTTTATGTAGTGGATTTATCGAGCGATTTTATCCTGAAACAAATACATTCCACTTCTCTTTCGGTGAAATGACTATTACCTTAGTTGATGTTATTAATATCCTTGGTCTGAAGATGGATGGGTCAGCAGTACATGGAAAATCTCCAAGAGAGCTAGACGCCGATGAAACGTCTAAACTAGTTGTTAAGTATCTGCACACTACCGAGGATAAGGTCAAAGAAGAATTTAACAGTAACAAGAAAGCAACACTTACTCTGAGTTGGTTGAGGAACAATTGGAAGCACGTAAACGATGAATCCTCTAACAAAGATAAAGAAGCTGCTTCGAGAGCATACATGCTTCACTTCATTGGCTCTGTGTTATGTCCAGATAAAAGTAGAAATGCAATTGGGGCCTACTGGATTCAGTGCTTGGTAGATATTAATCATCTTGATAGCGTTTCTTTCGGCTCTGCAATTCTATCTTATTTATTTCATCAAATGGGATCTGCTTCTCGCCATGGAACTTTAGGATTGACTGGTTGTATCACTTTGTTGCAGGTAGTTTTTCTTTTAGTTGTTGTGTTTCTCTAATTGTATGCAAGTTTATAGAATGCAAGTCTAACAACAAAGGGTTTCTGTGACAGGTTTGGATTTATGAATATTTTCCATCTCACGGTAGGTGTAGTCCAAATTCAAATTACGAAGAGTCGTCGCCTCGAGTTTGTAAATGGCAACCACAAATTCCAGTCCCATCTTCTGTTGCTACTATTAGGGAGCAACTTGATGATCTTACACCTCAGGATGTATGTTCAATTAACTATGATGTTTTACTTACAATTATTTAGTATTTGGTATCTCAATATATGTTGATATGTTACAGGTGGTTTGGAATCCGTATGAGAAAAGAGGAAGATATTTGCAATTGGAGGAAATTGTTTTGTATACAGGAACCATGAAATGCTTTGATGTTGCTGAACCAATCTACCCGGCAAGGGTGCTTCGTCAATTTGGTAGGGTTCAAATCAAACCTGGACCTCCATTGGAAACAGAAACTCGTCGTAGGGGGGATAAAGCTTCGACTTATAAAGCTCAGTATAGCAAAGCTAATTGGCATTGGGAGCAATGGAGAAATGCATTACTTAGTCAAGAGTTGAGGTCGTGTCCCGTTGATCATGGCCTTCCTTGGGCTTCTAATGATGGTTATATGGAGTGGTTTGCTTCTGTTTCGCATCCTATTGTGCAAAATCCTAATAGAAGACTTCACCAACCCGCCAATAGACGACTTAATCCATCCCAACCTGCTACTGGGAAATTTGTAAGTGTTTTTCTTTCATTCTTTTTAAAGATTCTTATTAACAAAATTCTTTACATAATTTTATCTCAGTCCTTATTCACAAGTACCGAGTCATACAGATATGTAATTACTTCAGGATAACGAATCTGATACTTACGAACAAAAGACTCCAATTCCGTTTCGAACAAAGATATCGTTTCAATCCTAAAAACACGCCCCCAATCATGTTCTAGATCCTTCAGAGGATCCTCTTCTTCCTCTTCTTCTTCATCTTCTTGAGTAACTTTACCCTTGTCTTTCTTAGGAATTGCGCCTTCACCACTGTTTCTCTCTTTCTCTTTGAATTCTTTTACAATTTTTTCTTTGTTAGTTGCTTCTCGGAAATGAGAATATACATTCTTCTGAATATGCCACGTGCATAACAATCTTCGTTCATCTGGAAAAACATTACCAATGCCGTTAATCAATGCTTGTTCGTTGTCTGTGACAATGACATATGGCAAGTTTGTCGGAGAGTAAAGTGATCTCAGATGTTGCAAGGCCCATTTGTAGTTCCCTGTTTTCTCAGCGCTCATGAATGCAAAAGCAATGGAGAATGTCGTACCCATGGATGTCATACCCGCCGCATGAAATAGCGGCAATTTCCACTTGTTTGTTTTATAAGTACAATCAATAATGACAACCTAGGGAAAACACTGAGCACACTTAGTGGATTCGGGATGTGCCCAAAAGATATCTGTCACCTCATTTGTCTTCAAATCTGTCCTACTCCATGTGACGTAATGGGCGGTATCGAGATACTTATGCAGTAATTGCATCCTCGTCCTCCCCGCATATACGGATTCCCTATGCTTTTGCAGCCAGTTGTCTATGGTCCTCACAGTTGAAACATTTTTCTTAAATTTATTCTTCAAAGCAATTTGAATCAGTCTAGGTGGCACACCGTGTTCGTGGAGGAAAACAACAAAGTCCTTTTCATCTCGTGTTAATCTAGCGGGATACGCATGACCCAAAAGTGTATCTGCAGGAGGGTGATTATGGTGTCCAACTTTGACAACCAAATGCCATTTTGAAGCGGCTATACATGTAGATCGCATCCGAAAGGGACATCCGTCTTTTTTTGAACCGGTTCATTTTCTACGTTTAGAAGGACTCACTGTGTGTTTTCCTTTTCTGTATTTTCCCCCTTTTTCGCTTCCAAATATAATGGCCGAATCTCTAGAACCTTGATTCTCATTCTTGTTCACCGTCCTTGCAATCACAACAACTACATTATTTTCACTGCCGATCTCGTGACACCAATTGATGACGCTTTCTCTTGAATCAAATGTCTACACATGAAAAAAATCATATATTAACACAACCATTATACAAAACGAAAAAAGCATTAACCTTAACATGTTATTCGCAAAACATGAAATACACTACCTTATCTGTGGTAAAGAATTCGGTAGAATCAAAGCAATCATCATCAATTGGTTGTAGTTGGTCCGCA
This sequence comes from Papaver nudicaule, assembly GCA_023529015.1. Taxonomy (NCBI): domain Eukaryota; kingdom Viridiplantae; phylum Streptophyta; class Magnoliopsida; order Ranunculales; family Papaveraceae; genus Papaver; species Papaver nudicaule. The sequence continues at coordinate 33,490 of JAJJMA010072715.1, forward strand.
TTATGTTCGCCTACAACAGCTACAACGAGCCCATCCTCTTTGTTTTCATCATGAATGACTTGTTCATCTGATTGTCTTTTGGGATGGCCAATGAATTGGTTGTAAAGATCTTGCAACAAGGAAAAGACTCTTCAGCTATAACAGACGTTGACATATGAACGATTGAGTAACTACGTAGTCGTCTTGGGTCTGACGACCAGAGCTAGTTAGGGTCGTTCACTCCAGCAGCATTACTATTGTTACCATAGTCGTCCAGTTACTGACGACTAACCTATGGTATAGTCGTTCAGACTATGTAGACCAGCTCGTCGATTTTTATTTTATTTTATTTTTTTGATCAGTAAACTCGTCGAAAATTGAAGGGAGGAAAAAAAAATCAATTGTAATCACTTACTATACCATCTTCAGTAAATTTCGTGTTAGTAGATTAGACAACAATAGAATCCTCTTGGATGTGCAAATCATCTAAGGTTTGAGAATTCTGCATTAGGTTTTCAATTTCAATATTGAAATCTTCCATAATAATCTCTCACGAAAACAAAAAAACTACAAGAATAGACAAAAATTGGTGTACTATAATTGAATAAACATAATCTAACCTAGGGTTTTCAAACTTAATGGTTTTCTAATGGTGTTTTAATGAAAGTAGAAGAGTTAGAAGAAGAAGACAAATACTAGCCTAAGTCAAACCCTATTTACTTTTGTAGGTGGTAAATAGAAGAAAGTAGAATTGCAAAGTGGTTATTTTTTTCAATTGTGAGGTGGGGTGGGAAAGAGTGAAAGTGTGGGTGGTAAATAGGTGAAACCAAAAAAATTGACCCCTACAATTTATAATTGGTATTTCATACAGTAATCTATAAAGAAATGTAAAAAGCTTTGTATGCTTCTTCACTTCAAATATATACATTTATACACTGACTGCAAGCTGACGAGAAGGAGAAAATGATAATGGAGCAAAATACATTTCTGACCATGAAACTAGAACGCGATGACAAGCCAGGGCTGAAGCTGTTAAGAACATCAATAATGAAACCCATCCAAATTTGATCATCAAAAGAGGTTGTTCTCTCCTTGTTGACTCTAGTACCTTGGAGAAAATAAATTTCAACCGACGATCTCTAAGCAAAGACTGGTAGCCGTAGACACAAACAGTGAGACCAGAAGCCAAACCAGCATCTTTGTTTTGAGGTGCACTTGCCATTCTTGTTCGAGAGTTGTAAGCATTTGTAGTATTACCCTGTCCGAGAGCTTCACTCATCCACTGGTAAAGCAAATCAGCAAGAGCTTTACTAATTTGTTGGCGGAAGAATAATGCCTCCTTTGACACCATAGCTCGAACCAGGGAAGGCCCATCCTGTTTGACCAACAAAAAAAGTTCTAAGAAACCAATACGTGCGACTATGGGAAGCAGGACAATGATTAATGAACAATTGAAGTTATTAGAAGTAGCAAAATAATCTACATACTGCAGTCGCCAGGAGTCTTCTAAGGACAGCACCATCTTTTGATGGTAAGAGTCTCAGAATTAAGTCTGCTAAATCAACTAAACCGTTACGCCCATTTGGTGCATTCGAAGTATCAGAATTTGATGAGGTAACCCTTTGTGAGCCATTTCTGGAGCCAGCACATTGAAAAAGATTTAGTAAACTTGAAATGATACTAAAATATAGAAACACGGATGAAAAAGAAAAAGAAAAGATATAGTGAGCAAAAAAACTGTGGAGTAGAAAGAATCAAAGCAACCTGAAGTAGCATCCTCTACAAATATAGTCATGCAGGTTACCTAATAGTATGGAGTAAAAAGGTAAAAAACCTACCTAGTTGCACCAACCCTTAGAAACAGTTGGAGTCTTTTCCATTGGAATTCCTTTCTTTTGTTGAAAACAACCTGTGCATACGTCAAATGAAATAAAAATCAAACAAGTAATGTAAGAAGTTGATATACTCCTGAAAATAGCCTCTTTTAGTTGACACCGCAAAAGGAAACTCAAAACTTGTGTTCGTGAAAAGGTCAACTAAAATGCTAAATAAAGGTAAAGTGAAACAAGCAAGAGATGTTTCAACAACAAAAAAAAAAAGAAGCAATATACAATGACTTGCAAAAGAAGCACACACCGAATGTAAAAGCTTTCTAGATGGAGCTGAATTATCAGTGAGAAGTTTCTGCGCAACATATGGGTATGCTGACTCAAATGTCTTAAAATCTTGATCTGCAGCAACCGCCAATCCTAAAAGTTCATAGAATACAAAATGGTAATCAAGGACCTGGCAAAAACCGCCAATCTAAAAGTTCATAGAGTACAACATGGTAATCAAGGACTTAGGACAAGGACTAGAGTGGCATTACCTTCCAATGACGCTAGGGATCGTAAAACAAGTGTGAAGTATGGAGGCATTCGACAATGATACTTGAGGGCTGTAGACCAGATTTTACCAAGAACCTTCAACAAAGTAAGCAGATGTTAAGAATTTAACAGACCGTTATACGAATAAGAAAACAAATAAAGAAATCCTAGCTGAAGTAATATAAAGATATGAACTCACCCTACTGAACTTGATATCAGGAATTCCGTCTGTGAATTCTACTTCTCCCAAAGAATTTTCCAAATCCTGAATCAATATTTAAGGTTAATTGTTAGCTTTGACAGGTCACAAACGTCTCAGTCTGCGAACTGACAAAAGATCTTGAAGAAGCTAAGCTGAGTAAGCTCCAAATCAATCAATAGCAGATAAACATGGAATCACAAAATAAAATTTTCAAAGTGGTTCTTCACTATGTATAGAATCCAAAACAAAGAGCGCAAGAAGATGAGAGGACTACCATGGTCATTAGACGAATGTTAGTCCCAGGCTTTACAACATCCATTTCAGTAAGATCATCAACAAGAGCGGCCCAGTCCCCATTTACTATGTGGATGATGGAACCCAACATGGCGAACTGATGTTTCTTCTCCATCCAACACATCAAACCAAAATCCAGAAACCTGGCAAGGAAATATCAAGCAAAATGAGAACATCAACAGAACGAACTATATAGATAGAACAAGAAAAAAATATTAACTGTTAGCAGAGGTAATAATAGAAGAAACAACTACATATATGTACGAGGGAGTATATTTCCGTAAATGAATGAACAAAGACGTTATGGGAGTATATATTAATGAAACAAATACGACTCCTTGTGAGGTCTACGATTATTTGTCAAATATATTTTGGTGGAGGTATTTATAGCAATAGTATTAGTTGAGAGTGACGGAGTACTGAAAAGCGATACTGTTTTACATTAATACAGAAGCACTAGACAATCACCTAGTATATTTTCTGAATAAATTTTTGCAACAACTAATCCCTGACAGCAAACAAGGAAAAAATCTGGGGAAAATGCAAGGAATATGTACCCAATTTTTCCTGTAGCTGTATACCGCAAGTTCCCAGGATGAGGGTCAGCATGCAAGATACCTGTTTCAAGAAGTTGAACAAGTGAAGCTTCAACTCCTTTGCTAACCTTCATTTATGGAACAAAACATTAGTTTAGTATAATTTGGCAAACAACAGAGTGCACTTGAAGGTTTCACAACCTCAAATCATTAAAACCCTGTCAAACAAACACCAAAGAGATTTAAAGGTTTGAATTTCTTAAATGCACACCATGTCTAGAAGACGCCTCTTGGCCTCGAGTTGCTGCTTTTCAGAATACTGATACCCATCACTTATCAAACTTCTAGTAGAAACGGCGAGTAAATCATTTGGATTTTCACCTACCACCCATTCCATTGTAAGAACTCTCTTTCGGGTTAAATGCCTATATATTTTTGGAACAAAAATAAACTTGAAGGAAGAATGAGCATCCTGCAAAAGGCATACGTGCAATGTCAGCCTGAGTAAACTGAGCCGGTAGAAACTATTTCTTCACAACATGCAGCATTTCCAAACAAGAAATAAATTATCTTGTTCAGATTGAAACCAAGGTTTTTTTGTTACAAGATATACGCGAATTCCTCTATGAAAGAATTACCGCATGCCATACTCCTCTCGTGATGAATAAACCAAAAAGTAGTTACAAATACGAGATACCTGGAACTCAGAAGCATTAGTGGCCTCTAGAGTGTAATCCAACTCCCCAACTAAGCCCTTTCCAAGCTCATCAGCATAGAGACGAAGATCATTCGTTCTTTTTAATACTTTTTGCAATATTCCCAGCTGAAAAAAAATTATTAGAGCAATTGTAAATGTGACACTATACACAGGTATGCACAACTAATAAGATAAATCCTTCACGTGAAAATACCAACCCCAAGCCGGAGGATGTAGATATCTCGCACAACCACATGTCGCAAGTCAGGACGCTGAACTTTTATTGCAACATTATAACCATCAAAGGTACTCCCACGGTACACCTGAAATCGATGGTGAACGAAACCCATAAAATACGGCCAAACAAGGTTTTGTGCGACAAGTCCATGGTGTACCATGTCCTGAAACTCTAATAGTCTTTTAATCTCACCTGGCCAAACGAAGCAGCAGCTACAGGTTCCTCGGAGATGTAGTTAAATACTTTGTCAACAGGAGCCCCCAATTCTTCCTCGATAATCTGCATAGCCACATTTCTGGGAAAAGGAGGAATTTGATCGTGCAGTTCAGATAGCGCCTGCAGTCACAGCACATATCAATGCCGAAATACACAATATGGACTCACAAGGCATGCTCAAGGCAGAATATTATATGCAAAAACAACAACCTAGAGTCCAAAAATCAACGACTCAAGTTACAGCCTAACACGTTCATTATCATGTCGATTGACCTAGGTACACAAGTAAATCAGTTAATTTATCTTTCCATAAAATTGTAAATGAAGCTGTTTAAAAACATCGCAGATTCTCAAAACAAACTACTAAACCTAATGTAAACAAGAAAAAAACTTCAAGGAGTGTCAAGGTCCTTTGTTACCTTGGAAATCTCTGAACCAATTATATCCGGTCTTGTGGAAAGGGACTGTCCAACTGCATAGCAAGTTAAAGGCATGTAACTAGCATATTTGGTTATCTCGTGACTGCAGAAAAACGAGAAGCTGCGTAAAACTTAAATAACAATAATAAAAACATCTACCGCTGATCAAAACAAACTTTCCCAGGTGCATTCATAAAGCGAACTCAGATGCTTAGTCTAGAGTGGAGTATTAATATACTATCTCACTAACCTTTGATAAAGGTAGGACCCAAATTCAACATAGTTTCTTTCAGCATCTTCCCAAAATAGTATTCCTTGGTATTCCCATTTTCATCCACACCCAATTTATTCAACTTGAACTTCGACGTTCGCATTTTGATTGCGGCCATTGCGAACGAAGAAAACACCTTAACCAGTACATAATCAAATTCAGTAAAAATGCAACCATTAATAAGCAGTGTTCTGTAATGATTTGAAGTTAGTTACCTCGATAAATCGAAATGTTACAACATGAGGTCTGCAATTAAAATAATCTTCAACTTGCTGTGGATCATAAGATTCTGGAAGTGGCTTAGACCACATTTTGGAAAGATAATAAATGTAATTAACATAAGCCTCCAACGCCTTAAGGTCAGCCATCATCAAATCCACTCCAGTTAACCCTGCATAAAAAGGTTTAGGCAATGATTGTGGTTCAAGGAAAGAAGATTGAGGGTTTTCGAGGTGTCGAAGCCAAACAAAGTGATCCACAGACTTGGAAATTTGAGGAATATGTAAGGCTTCACTTGCCCAACTGAAACCCTTCTTTAGAAACTCCGTGTCTTTGGTAACTACTTCCGTAAAATGGTTGAATCTGCAGACTATCCGTCTTCGCTTGTTTGGTTTGAATGTCATGGAGGATTTGGTTGAGCAGAAAGATGAGAGAGGCAGAGATGTTGCGGCTGCTGCCATCGCCATTCGAGTGAGTGAAAAATGAAAGAGATCTCAGTAACGGGAACGAGGCAGGTGAGTGAGTTGAGAGAGATAGGAAGAAGTTACAAATAGAAAGAAACGACTGGTGGAAACGACACAAGCGTGTCGGATTTTATTTTTGACGAGAAGCGTGTCGGATTTTATTTTTGACTAGAAGCGTGTGGGATTTGATCAAGGAATGTAAACTCTTTTACCGGCAATTTCGATGGGGTGGGCAAACGATTCGCCCTTTTTGAGAAGACCATCAAAATGTCCAGACAAACCAACATTGTTATTGGTTTGCCGGGTGAGACAGAACAAGCGTTGTTCGACACGAGTTATACCGAGTGACATAAGTTACGCCATCATAATGCAAATGAATCGGCAGAGGAGGAGTGGGGAGACTGATGTTGATGTTGAACGGCGATGCAGGAATGAGTGGCAAAAGTCGCACCCCAGGGGTTTCCAGTATGAAAGTTGTTACCACATTCTGAAGGCTTTTTGAACCGGTTCAACCCCCATGCCTTGGATGGATTTCCAGCACCCACCAGATCCCCGTACTCTCATATTTCTCAAGTTTTCCATGATGGAAGTCCTAGTTCTTCGCCAGGTTCATCATCACAGCCACCAACTGATACCTAGAACGTTGACAGTGACAATTCTAATCTGAATGTGAACAATTGTAGCAAGAAGACTAGGGGTGGAGGTCAGAAGGCCTCCAAAAAGGCAAGGGCTGAAGCTCAAGCTGGAACTTCTTCTGGCGCTTTCAACATGGCAGAATGGTTGGAGCACGAGCGCAAGGCTGAGCAAGCTGGATCCCTCCATAGAAACATAGTGGTCCGACAACTTTAAAAAAAACGTCTTTCTCAGGAGCAACATTTTTCAGAATTTCAACAAGAACAGGATTATGTCAATGAACACTTTAACATGAACGAGCTCTAGAGGAAGATGTGGGAGACGGAGTTCAACAAAGTGAATCTTCCACATGTTCTCCCACCACAAGCAGCAGCACCAACACCAACAACAGACCCAGGAGCAACACCAACACCAGGTGCACTCCCATCTTTCGATAGTGAACCTCGATGCCTCATCTAATGACCTCGAGGATGAGGAAGCCGCTTACGCTTGGGGTTGATGATGAACAAGAAAGCTTGATAAAGAAGAAGAACGAAGAAGAAGAAGACGACGACTAAGGAAAACAAGATTAGGAAGACTAGTTCGATTCTGGTTAGTTTTATTTATTTTCTGTTATTATAGATTCTAGTTAGTTTAACGTAATCTCTCTAGTTCTTCGTAGTATTAGCAGCAACAATATAATAAATTAAGCTTTAATTAATATTATGTCTTCAAATTAATTACAACAACAAAAAAAAAACAAAAAAAAAATAATTAAAAACATCTAACAAAAAAAATCAAAAAAAAAACCTATCTTAGTCGTCTTCTTCTTCGTCTTCGGGGATGTGAATATCCTCTCCCCCTTGTCCGTACCTTGCCCAAAGATGAGCCATCAAGTCATGTCGGAGTTGCTGATGAAGACCTGCATTCTAAATTCTATTAGTGGCAAGTCTATATTCTCTTGCAGGCAAACTGCGTTCGACTACAAGTCGAGGCCTCAAATCCTTGTCCTCGTAATTAATCCATGCAGGATCATGACGAGTTTCAGCGATAACCATGTTATGAAAAATTATGCAAGTAAGCATAACATTGTTCATTCCTTCAATATCAAACATCCGATAAGGCCCACAGATTATTGCAAACTTCCTTTTTAAAATCCCAAACACCCTCTCAACATCCTTTCTCTTAGCCATTTGATATCCATTAAAGTGTCTCTTATCACGATAATCAGGATTTGTAGGCGGTAAAGCAGAGCAGGCTTGAACTAATGTTGACCACTGGGGATAGATTCCGTCCGCAAGATAGTACCCTTGCTTTTAATCGCGGTCGTTGAAAGTGAATTACATGCTAGGGGAACTCCAGTCTTACGATTCTCAAACAGTGGTGATTTGTGCAACACATTGATATCATTATGTGAACCAGGTAGTCCAAAAAATACATGCCAAATCTAACAATCATAGGTAGCCACAACCTCCAAAATTACCGTTGGCTTAGGGTAGTGACCGTTATACTGGCCTGCCCAATCAGTTGGGCATCCATGCCAAACCCAGTGCATGCAATCCAAACTACCCAACATCCCTGGAAAACATCTTTTTGTGTTCTCCTTCGTGATCTCTACTATATCAAGATCATTCGGCTTTCTTAAGTAGGTCGAACCAAAATGAGCAACAATTGTTTTGCAAAACAACTGAAGGTATTTGTGGTAGTTTTGCCCATACGAATATACTCATCAATAGAATTTGTTGGTGCACCATAACATAATATTCACAAGGCCGCAGTGATCTTCTGTTCATGACTAAACCCTTTCATATTCCGGGCATCATATTGATAATTAAACAAAGGCTCGACTAAACAACATTCAACAATTATTCTCTGAACAAGGCAACGTCCCATTCGGAACCGCCGCTGAAAATCTTCGTCAGAGTACACACAATCATGATTGAAATAATCATTCATCATCCTGTCGTGGAAAAAATGTCTCTTTCTCAACGACCATCTTCTTCTAAAAGCTTCCCTTGGTTCAAGAATTTGAGGTATTGCTCCGGTATGAATCTGCATCATTGTCGTTCGACGCCTTCTAGCAGCTACCTCTTCTTCATCCAATTGTTGCAAAACTCTCAAATACGTTTCTTGTTTTTCACTGAAAGTATAAAGCATTTCCATATCGATTTCTGATTCCTCTTCAAATGAAGGAAGCTCAATATCGTATTCAACTT